>QKYT01000446.1:76317-87707 GCA_003550305.1 Glomus cerebriforme | reverse complement strand
ATTAATGAGTATATAATAATCGAAGTCCTATTGATGTGACTATAAAAAGGGAAATTTTTATATGTTACCTATTATATTGGGACTGATAATTGCTGTGATAGTGACTATAATCGATTTGTGACTACAAAGGGGGTATTTTACTATATAAAAAATCGGGACCAAAATTAATGNGATTATGCAGAGGTTGTGCTTATACAGGGGGTGACTATAGAGGGGGACGACTGTATATCCAATATTGCCAGAAAAATTTTTTACCTTCACTGCTTACGTGATTTTGGCTGGTATTCAGCCGGCATTAAGAAATATAAGCATATAACAAATAAGTTGTAACAAATAGAATTTTCTATACCAAAAAAAATCTCTGTTTCTGGAATATATAATAAAAATAGAAAACAGGGAGGGTGTGATACTAGTGATAAATTTTTAAAGATCACATAAGGATAAAAAAATTTTCTGATGATACTGGAAAAAATGATGCATCGCAATGATGATAAATTACAAAATTCTAAGAAATAGCCTAGATTTTGAAATCCTATTATAGCAAAGACAATTTAGCAATTATCATTCAGCTAAATAAAGCTAGCCATTTCATTGCCTATTTTACTAAAAATAAAAATCTAAAGCAATTATTCATTACTTAACATGAAAAGTGATGGAAGAAAAATTGTAAAAATGTATCAATTACTTTAGTTTAACTTTATGCTAAAGAATTTAATGCTTAACAAAAAAAAAATTTTAACTAAAAAGAAAACGCAAAAACCTCTATTCTAAGTAAATATATTTTATTTATTTATATAATTTTTAACAATTTTACAATTTTCTAAAAGTTCTAAATATTAAAAATGCAAATATTTTAAAAAAAATTTTTATTAATTAAAGAAGATTATATATTTGCTATATATGATAATCAGATGTGTGTAGGAAGAATTATTGCAGTTTACTTTGAGGCTTATAGTTATTATTGTTATACTGAAGAGATAATAATAAATTTGGATGATATTTCTTATATATTTTTACATATTTATGTTTCAATCCATCATTTATTTAGTAATTTAAATAGTTTTAACTCATCATTTTACTTTTAATATTTTTATTATATTGGATCAACTAATATATTAATTAAAAAATATATATTGAAATTGCAAGAAAATAAAAAGTAGTATTATTTTAATTATTTTAGATAAAAGGATATAATCAAAAAAATTAGTTGAATTCATAACTATAATAATACTATCAACATATAATAATAAATAAAATTTTTAATATAATAAATTTTATAAAAAATAAAAATAAAATTTACAATTTTTATAATAAATAATTTTGAATAAAAAATTAAAAAATAAGTCATGATATTTGAAAATAATAGCCTAAATCATATTATAACTAAAGAAAAAATGATCAATTTGCTTGTTTTTTATAGTTATTTAATATCAAGTATTAAATTTGCATAGTGATTTTATAAAAAACTCTTGCATAGAGCTATTAGTAAAAAATTCAAAAGTCACCTTACCACTACATATATATTTTAAGATTCTAATCAGATATTAGTACCAATCTTTAGAATAAGAAATACCAGAACTTAGTGTTCTAAAAAAAATCTTTTAATCTGAATCTGCAGATCAGATCATGGTATAAAAAATCCAGATTTGATCTAATTAAATTCAGATCTTTATATATTAAATATTAATAAAACAAAAAAAAAAGTTTATTTTTATTTTTATTTTTTTAGATCTTTTCCTTCTTTTTTTTAGAAACAGAACCTAGATGAACAAAGAAATCTGAATGAACAGTTTCTGAATAAACTAAAGGTGAGTTTGTTTTTTTTATTTACTTTATTAATTATTAGAAAATGTAATTAACGTTCTTCTTTTCTTTTTTTTTAGGAAAACTAGATAAACAGATGAAGCTAAATGATTGGAATCTTAAATAAACATAAAGTTCATTCTTTTTTTATTTTACTAATTATTAGGGAAAGCTATTAATATTCGCTTTTCTCTTTTTTTAAAAAATTGAATAAATAGATGAAGCTGAACGAATAGAATTTGAACAAATAAATTAAGAAATTAGTTTGTTCATTTCTTTCATTTTTTTTACTTTTAGAGAATATAATTAATGTCTCCCTTCTCTTTTTTTAGAAAACTGGATGAACGGATAAAGCTGAATGAATAGAACTTGAACAAATAAACTAAAAGATAAATTTGTTCATTTTTTTCATTTTTTACTTTTGGAGAATGTAATTAATATTTCTTTTCTCTTTTTTTAAAAAACTAGATAAATGGCTAAAGCTGAATAAATAGAATTTAAATGAACAAATTAAAAGATTAGTTTGTTTATTTCTTTTTATTTTTTTATTTTTAAAGAACGTAATTAATGTCTTCCTTCTTTTTTTTAGGAAACTGTATAAACAAATGAAGCTAAACAAACAGAATTTGAATGAATGAACTAAACGATTAGTTCATTTATTTTTTTTTATTTTTTTACTTTTAGAAAATATTATTAACATTATTCTTCTTTTATTTTTAGAAAACTGGACAAATGGATAAAATAAATGAACAGAACTTGAATGAATGAACTAAGAGATTAGTTAGTTTATTTTTTTTTATTTTTTTACTTTTAGAAAATATTATTAACATTATTCTTCTTTTATTTTTAGAAAACTGGACAAATGGATAAAATAAATGAACAGAACTTGAATGAATGAACTAAGAGATTAGTTAGTTTATTTTTTTTTATTTTTTTTTACTTTCAGAGAATGTAATTAACATCTTCCTTCTCTTCTTTTTAGAAAACTGAATGAACAATTAGATTCAAATTAATTCAGTTTCAGATTTGAATCAGGTTTAGCTCAGTTTAGTTTTAGATTAATTAGATCCAGATCAGACCAGTTCAAATCTGAATTAGTTTTAGATTAGTTTAGATCAGATCTAGTCAGATTTAGATTAGTTCAGATTTGTTTCAGATTGGATTCAAATCAGATCAGATTTAAATCAAATTTGATCTGATTTGATCTGTTCAGAATACTATCAGAATTATATACTTGGATCATCAAACTACTAATACAAAATGTTTGAAAAAGAATTATAGAAGCCAGCTACTAGTATAGTTGTAGCTGAAATTATTTTAGTATTACAAAAATCTGTAATTACATAATTCTGTAATTATTAAGTAATTCATATACGTGCGTTTATGGAATTAGATCTTTTTTAAGGCTCAGATGTCAAGTAATCTTAGCTGATTATTGATCAGCTGATTGATTTTTACCCTAAAAATGTCACGATCAATTGTGATTTATAATAAGAAAAATTTTTTTTATATATTATGAACACGTTAAACCAATTGTTCAACCTCATAACCAATTGTTTGTTCTAGGTATTCAAGTAAGAACAGAATTATTGTTACTGTTAAAATATTAGTTTTTTTCCCATTTAAAATTATTTTAACTCCTTTATTTTTACAGATCTAACAAAAATAATGACTGTACTTGATGTTAATACACTTCAATATTATAACCACTCTGATATTCCCACTATTTCTTTACCAATTTCTTTGTCAAAACTTACCTTAAAACAATATTTTGAATGTAAAGTGTGTAAAGTTATATATAAAACAAAAAGAGGTTTAACTCAGCACCAAAACATTGTTTAAAAGTATAATATTCATCATGAAGGATTATATACACTACTATCTGAAGCAATAGATCAATTCAAAGCTGATCTTGTTCATATTATAGGAAGTAAACTTAAAGAACATTTTAAACAGTCTGGTAAACAAACTCTTTTATTTTTATGTTTAGAAAGTTTATTTTTGGGGGTGTTTGAAGGTTATATCCATTATTTTAATCATAAAAATGATAGTTACAAGTGTTTTTTTCAATGTTCAGATACATATATACAGCTAGCTAATCTTCTTAACAATCAGAATTGATACGCAAATTTTTTAATAATGATCAACAAACTTTTGTTTTATTATTTGACGTATAGACTAAAGCAAAAATTAATTGTAATTTGTTTGAAGAACAAATTTTAAAATGTAAAAAAAAGTTTAATTTACCTAAGTTAATGATGGAGTGGAAAATAAAAAGGAAAAAGGATGCAAAAGACAATCAAACTTTAGCTGGATATATACATTTAAGCTTTTATATATAGCAAATTTAACTATTTTTTAAATTTTTAGAATTTTAGAATTCATTATTACTGTAATGTAAATTTTGTAGATTTTTAGATTTCTTTGTATCATTTTTTTTATATACATTTGTAAAAAAAATCTTAGACTGGTACAATTATTCTTTTGAATTTGAGAATAAGGTAGATTCTCTTACTACTGATGATAGAATCAAAGATAAAATGGTAAGATCAATGATTTACAAAGAGATGAAACCATTTCTCTTTACTAAAATCATACAAGATAACTTGCATAAGAAAACTCTTAGAACTAGAAAATATCTCATATTATTCAGAAAAAATGGAATTGGAATAGACAAAATCAAGTTAGTTTCATATAGTGCAACTGAGATTTCAAAATTGATTTACCTACAAATTCAAAATGTTATAGATCAAGTAATCTCAAAAACCATTCCCTTGGGAAACAATCAAAATTATGTGATTTTGAAAACTAATCAAACTAATGATCTACCAAATCTGAGGTAAGCGTCCCAACTGCACCTATTTCTTTATCTAATGACTCTAATTCTTCAGGTGATTCCTCTAAAATTGGACCAGATAGTTCACCGATCATTCCATATGATTCTCATGTTCCCTATATTAATGTGGCTTTGAAAGAATAACCCTACCTATTCTTGTTCAATAGTAACAGATATAATGATGGGTATAAATTTAAAAATTCTGGCTTATATTCTGAATGTGAAAAAAAGTATGATAAAGGAAAGGTAGTTGGCTGATGTATAAAATATTCTTATTACATTAAGTGCTGATCTTCACCTAATGAAAAAGAAATCAAGATAAATGCTCCATCAGAAATGATTTCATTAGTCACACCTCAAGCAAGTAGAATTAATCCAACTTATGATCGCACCTATTTTCACAACAAAATATTGGATCAATATCCTACTTTATATAGGGAATTTAGTAGTGAAAATTTTGATTATTATGGAATTACTGACAAAACATTTTGCCCATTATGCAAGTTAAATCATGGTGATGAAGAAAGCATAGAAGGTAGATATAAAATCAGATCTTATTTTATTAAATGTGAACAGCGTGAAATTAAGATAACTGCATAGTCTGGTCACTTTGGCCAGAGGTGCTTCACATAACCCTATATTTGCTTATGCTTCATTATGCGATATTTTTTTACAGGACTAATTCATGTCAATTATTACCTAATTAAATTGATTTGCATTCATATAAAAAAGTAACATGACCAAGTCCAATAAAATATTAACTCCCAAATATCTGGATTGGCATGTTAAATTAAGTGGATTACCAAGCATTTTGACAGATAAAATTCGCTCCAAATTATATAAAACATATAAGAAAAAAACTGGAAATGAGCCATGACAATTACCAAAAGCTACTATAAATATGTTAGCAGAACCTCAAGCCTCTGATTTTAAGCCCATTACCTTCAAAGCCAACCCCAATCCAGAGTTAATTATCAAGTCTGTCTTAAAGCATTTTACATACCTGAAATTCTGAAATAGTTTTAGGGGAATTGATAATTATAATTTTGCATCCCTTCAGCCATGGAGCTCACCATGCCCTATTTGCAATGGAAAACATGGAAATTATGGATTACATGGCTCATGGTACCGCAAAAATAGGAATTAGTTTCCTTATGATCCTGAATTAGTGAAATTGTATTCCTGAGATAAGTTGGAATATTGTCTTACCTGCAACACTTTAAGCAATAAATTCAAGTTCGCAATTGTAGTATAGAAGCTTTATCGTGTACTGTATTTATTTTTTTTATCACTCACATGAAAAGTAGTGATGTCAAAGACTATAACGATCTTTATTATATGCAGTATTGTGAAACATGATTCTCTTATGACAGGCAGAAAAATAGCTCCATATACTGTACCTTTATAAATACAGTATTTGTTAATCAAGATCATGATTTTAAAATGTTTTCTTATAATTTGCTTCAAAACGTTAAATGTTAATCACTTTTTTACGCGTAAATATTTTCTCCGCACGAATACTTCAAAAAGAGTGCATCAGATTGGAACATTACTGGATTCCTTAACGCATGTGGGCTGAAGTCATTCCAACAAATAATAGAATGCTACCTTACTTCTCTCGAGAGTATTATTAAGACTGAATCAGGTCACAAGCGTGAAAAAGCATAATTTCTCTATGATAAGTATAAGAAGGCAGGTATTAAGTTTATTAATTGCTAAAAATATAAAGTAAGTGACGTGGTAGAGATCTTTGAGTTCTTCTATCATTCAGGTCTTCAAGTCAAGCCACAAACTGGTGTTGGGATACAGGTGATCTTTGAGTTTGCCTGATGTTTCTAAGTCTTCAAGTCGAGCCAGTACTAGACCCATTAGGCACAGGCAATCTTCGAGTTTGGCTGATATTCTGATGGGATTGAAAATCAGATAGAAATTACTACGTATTATTCAAGAATATTGCTAAGTATTCGAATTTATTTCTAGGGACTTGGACCCGATCGTGAACTTGCGAGAAAATGGGATGATGGCTATGCGCGCAAGCAAGTTCATATCCATAAGCTGACTTACTTTGATTATGGATTCATACATGGATCCGTACAGACTATTAATGGGACTATAACTGGTGGTATGTTCACTACCAGATCATCCAATTCAGAAAGAGATTGAAAAAAGGTACAAATGCATTTTGTTAACTAGCTAGAAGTCGTAAAAATCAGAAGAAATAGCTAATATTTAACTGAAATTTATTTTTAATGTTATCTCTTATATTTATGTAGGATTTAAATAACAAGATTGGAAACTTCTTTCTAAATCCTTCTGAACGATCCAATTTGTTTGGGGAAGTAAAACATGATATTTTCAACGAAACGGACAATAAAAAAGGCGAGGTATGGTATTTACATAAAGTGATTTGTTCAGTTATAATAAATAGATTCAGAAATGCATATTCATTATCTCTCTTTCACTCTTTGTAGATTATTTATCGAACAGAAAAACATAAGCGAGATGAGTCCCTCATTGCTTTAATTGTGACGCAGAGGTAAATGTGATAAATACATTAAACTTTGTTATTGCAATGGATAAAAAATATTCACTTTTTTTTTATTCTTTAGATTAATATCTTTATCTTTAGATTTTGTCCATTCTGCGGAACTAAAATTGTATCGTCTGATGAATCGTCACTTGATTATGATAATACAGATGAGAACTCTTCCTAAAGTCAATAAAGTTGCCTTCCGTATAGCTTATGATGCTATTTCAGACAGCTCGAAATTTCATTTGAGTACAGGAACAGTAGTAGAGGATGTTCTTTTCAAATTCTGTAAGGATATGAAGCATGAGCAGTAAGTTTCTTGAAATTTAAATTCTTTTTATCTTTTCATTCATGTACTAACATATTATTATTAGTCATGCTCATTCCTATATCATTGATTATGACGATGAAGAGATTAAGGCACTTTTCAACGATGTAGAATGGGAAGAGTTGACGTAAGACTGAATTGGCATTCCATCTATTCCTCGTGATATCGCAAAGGAACTATCAAGATATGGAAAAGATAATTTAGAAGACTTACGTACAGCTGTAATGATATCATATCTCAATGATGATGAAAAGTATGATGTCTGTAAACATCACAACCAAGAATGGATTCAATTAGCCATTCAGATACTTGTAAATCTGTATGAAAACGTAAATTTCCTCTAACAAGAATACAATATGAAAATTGGTTCACAGTTGCACTATTTAGAGCGTGTATTGATTTCTTTATTAGAGACCATCAATTGGAAACCAACATCAAAAGGTTAATTATAGCAATCAATAAATTATTATTAAATTTCAATTAACACAGCTTATTTATAAATGTTTATAGAACTGATGCACCTTCATTAAGTAGTGCTAACAGAAAGAATCGTGGACGCAAATGAATATACAAACAAGAAAGCTCACAGGTCATAAAATTGATGGGATTATATATTCTGTTGAAAAGCTTCTTAAATTTGGTGCAATCGAGAGTGCAAGATTTTTTCAAGGAGATTCAGATCAGAAGTTTCTTCTTGAAAAGTTTAAAATGCCTAAGACACTCCATGACATGTATTCAGAATTGATAAGGGTTGTAAATTTTGACGAACAGAAATCAGAAAGAATACAAGTCTTTGGCATTTTACATTTTGGATTGTGGATTTAATTCACAAGGTTATGGCGTGCTGACGGCTCGGTTTGCATTTTTCGTAGAGATTTCCCATCTTACAGTGTAGATAGTACATTTTTAGAAGATGGGATAAGATCCTTTTTAAAGCTTCTAGTTTCAATTTGCCAGCGCAAGGTAAGAAAAAATTTATTCTCGTAATTATGATCTTGTTTTTCTTCAGCCTCCTATTCATTTGAGTTTTATTTTTAAAAGATTATCATAAAAAACAACCTACAAATCCTAAATATTCAGAACAATAATATTGAGTCAGCAAATGAGCTGAAAAATGAATTAATGGAAGTTGGTCAAAGTTTGTCATGCTCAGTTTCTTCACCACCATGCTCGATTAAATTTTTTTCTGATTGTTTTAAGACTCTAAGGAAACTAAGGAAAAAAAGTCCGGTAAAAAAGAGAAAATTGAAGTAGAGTTTAATACTACAAATAGTGTTCTATTGATACATCATTGTAATTCTTTTCTGAATTCATTTAGTGGGTTAACTATATATTAAAGTAGCATTTTTACAATTTTTATTATGAAGTTTAACGCACATGTAAGGCAACTGCGAAGTTTAGCATTTTTTTATAAACTTTTATTTAGCAATTTTTTCATATTGTTTAAATGAGATATATTTTCAAGATTCTTGTTTTTTAGTTTAGTTTGTTTTAGTTTTTGATTATTGTATACTTTATGACATATATGTCATAATTATATGTAGGATTATTAAATAGATAAACTAGATCTTTTTCAGCTAATTGTATTCCTGTTTCCTTTTCTGTTTCTTTAATTGTTACTTGTACTAAAGATTCTCCTCTTTCTACCTTTCTACTAGAAACTTGTTATATATTATACATTTTCTTATGAACTTGAATTCGTTTTGATAAATATCTTTCAATATTATTATATAAGATGTTCATGATGTAAGTAGGTTTTTTTAAAATTTGAATTTGTTTTTGTTTTATATTATTATTAATTATTTTTACTTCTTCTAAAGGATCCTTCCAAATTACTGCCTTATTAAAATAAAAGGGGGTTTATATTATATACACTCTTACTCTTCAAAGGTACATAATTTAGTTTAAAAATTGATTATTTTGTTCTTAAGAATATCTTCCTTCATTATTTTGATTGTTATTATTATTTTGTCTATTCCATTGATTATTATTTCCTTGTTATGATCTACAATTGCAAGAAATATGGAGATATGTCCATTTTTTTTGCAATTAAAATATTGGATATTGTTATTTCAATTATTATTGTTAATATTATTACTATTATTATTATTATTTCTTTATCTATAATCATGGGCAAAATGACCAGCTTTGCCACAATTAAGAAATATCATAATTGCAGAATAATTGCAATTTATAATATTGTGGATAATTGCAAATTTGATATCTAAAATTTCTGCAATTTCATAAATCACAATTATTTGTATATCTGCAAATATTTTGCAATATTGCAAATAATCCACAATATTGCAAATATTTCATAATTTTGATAATTACAAATCTAATT
Source organism: Glomus cerebriforme (assembly GCA_003550305.1). Lineage (NCBI taxonomy): Eukaryota > Fungi > Glomeromycota > Glomeromycetes > Glomerales > Glomeraceae > Glomus > Glomus cerebriforme. The sequence goes on along the minus strand of QKYT01000446.1, from coordinate 77,866 downwards.
TTGATAATTGATACCACTATCTCACTATCTACCATATGATCGATCTTCAGAAATTATATCAAAGATAGTTGTTGATTATCTCCAAATTCCAACTCTCTTTTTTTTCATAATTTTCACTCTTTATAAAATTTAAAATGACTAATAATTCAGAAAGAGGTTGCCCATTTTCTGATATATAGAATAAACATATGATAAAAGGCCAGCAAATATCAAGAGAACATTACTCTGCTACCTATAGTTATTATAAAAATAATTGAAAATACAGAAAATCTCATATTCTTTGAGAACATCTTGCAAATCACTGTAAAAAATATCTTCAAGAAATCTCATTATATTTTGCTAAGATTGTCAGTAAAAAAAATAGGAAAAATGATAAAAATGAAGATAAAAATAATAATTCTGATTCAGAATTATCAAATAAGAAGCATAAATATGATCAAACAAATATCTCAAATTTTTATAAATCTGAAAAGTTAGAAAAGGATTATTGTAATATTATTGATTGTTCAATAACTAAAGCATTTGTTATGAATAACATTCCTTTTAGTGTTATCAAAAACTCTTAGTTCATTGATATAATAAAAACATTACAACTGGGATATAACCTACCTACACATCAAGTTTTAATAATTCTTTGCTAGAAGCTGAATTATGTCATATAAATATACGAACTATAAGTAAATTAGATGATGTAATTTTACAATCGGTAAGATTTTTGTATTATAAAATTTATTAATTTGTATTATTAATTTATCATTTAACATAAAATCATTATTATTTATTGAATTTTATTATTAACTTTGGATGGATGAACTGATCCTCGTGGAAATAGTATTTGGGCATTTATATTCATTTAATGACTAGTTCAAAAAAAGAATATCTTTTAAGTTTTAAGGACCTTTCAAATATTCATTATACGGGACAATATATAGCCGATATTATTTAAGAAATAATTAATAAAGTTAGAAATGAAAAATTCGTTGCTATAGTGTCTGATAATAGGTCTAATGTTTCATCAGCCCATCAAATAATCACTTAAAAATATCCAAAAATTATTAATATCCAATTGCTCATTGTATTAATTTAATTAGCTTAGATATTATAAAAGTAAAATAAATAAAAAATCTTGTCAGGCATGCAAATATTGTTACAAGATATTTTAAATATTCTACTCTTGCTACATCTTGGCTAAAGATACTATTGTATTAAAAAATATTCAAGGTAGTGGTTTAAAAACATATGTAGAGATAAGATGGATGATAGTATATGAATGTACAAGTTTTATTTGGCATTTAAAAGATGCTTTACAATATGTAATTTTTTTTTTTTAACCTTTGAATACGTTTCACAATTTTATTAATGATTATTCATGAATACACCATTAGCACACTAACTGTGATACAATTAATATATATTACTCTTATTTGATTAAAGCCATCATATCCATCAAAGGGTACGCACTTTCTCTATTGCAGGTGAGTTATGTTTCCCATCCCTCCTTAGACATCTATACATACCTGCAGTCTTGGAAAGGAGCAGAAGGCCTGAC
>QKYT01000446.1:35660-60191 GCA_003550305.1 Glomus cerebriforme | reverse complement strand
TTTTTAAATGCTTACATTATTTCTGAACCTTTGCAACTTCCTATGCTTTAAAATAACATATTTCTGTCAACTATCAATATATTGCTGAAGATGAAGATGAAACTTCTTGTTTAAATATACCATATAAAGAATCTGATCTTTGGAATGATTTACCAATTGATAAACCCAATCTTTGGAATAATGATTTATCAACTGAGGATCAGATAGTAAGTTCACAATAATTATCATATTGAAAATAATTTAATACTAATTAGATTTTTGACATTAAATAACAAGCAGAATGAAGATATTGAACTGATGATAATAGAACAAGACATAGAAATATTCATAGAAAAAGATAGGGAAAGTAAAAAAGATAATGAAATAGATGAAGAAATTGATAATGATTTAGCTGATGTCATAACGGACAAAATGCATCTGCCAAATACTGAATGGCCAAATGATATTTAACGAGAATTTATAGAAATTATTATGGAATACTAATTATCAAATTCTTGTGATGATAGAATAATTAAGTTGATCAATAATAGTCAAAATTCTACCAATAAAAATCTATTACTAAAAAGCACCAAGGAAGGTTGTAAATTTCTTAATGTTAATGAATTTCCTTATATGAAATTCAAAACAGTTCCCATTATAAATTTTCAGGATATAGATTATAATTTTTATTATCAACCGATAATTCACAAAATTAAGGTTTTACTTCTTCAGCCTGATATTAATAAGGAATTTGTTTTTCGATATCAAGATAACAATACATCAATTAGGACTTACAGCGAACAAATTGAAAGTGAATGGTGGAAAATAACAAAAAAAACTATTCCTATCAATAATGATTTACTATTAATTATTATCTATACTAATGCAACCATGTGCGATCATCTTGAAAAAATATCAGAACATCCAATTTATACTATTTTGTTAGGTAATATTTCAAGTTGGCTGTGAAATAAACCTAATGCTAAAATCCTTGTTGATTATCTCCTGAAAATAAAAACAAAGGATAATATGACAAGAAATTCTAAAGAATTTTGAAAATTGCAGAGGTAAGTTTTTCAGAGATGTCTTTAAATACTATTATTGCTGATATTGAATCAAAACAATATGTATTTTGTTATAAAAAATAAAATACATCTATTTACCCCAAAAATATTGGTCATTCTCGCTAATATGGCAGAAGCAGCGACATTTACTGCTACATAGTATCTGCCATTAACTTCCAAATGATCTTGTGATTTTTGCCTAATAAGCAATAATAATCTTAATAATATGGCGCTAACTTACATTAATTTATGAACTCCAGAAAAAATGAAAGAAGCCATCGATATAAATCAAGCCAAAGAACTTTTGATTCATATAGATTTTAAATTTTTAATGATTTTAACATTTAAGAAGTGACCATTCCAGATCAAATGCACATGCTTGATTTTGGCATCATAAAGTATCTTTTGGAATTTACTCATGAATACTTATAACAAAAAGTTGACGTTAAAGTAGTTAAGAAGATAGATTATAGACTAAACAAAATTTCATGCTATTCAGGCTTAATAATTTTGAAAAATGGCTTAAAAAATGTTTTAAAATTCACCATTAACGATTACTGCAATATAATGAAAGTAATTATATTCATTATAGATAATTTATATGAAGATTATAAAAAAGAAAGAATTCCATGCAGAAGATTATGTAGCATGTTTTGCCTTTATTTAAAGATGTATATGAAGTTGTATCAGAAATCATTTACAGATATGGAATTGGCAGAATTGCAGATAAATATAATTAAAATCTTTAATGTTTAATTTCAGTTAGTTAAATATCGATAAACATATTGATAAACTTTTTTGTTTACTAGACATATATAACTGAATTCTGTCAAGAATTTGGGACAATATTTTATGAATATTCACCAAGTCACTGCAAAATTCCTAAACTTTACATACTTCACTATCATGTAATTCTATCGATTTATCATTATAGTTCAGTGAATGGCATGTTCATGGAAACTTACGAAATATTATATAAAAATAATGTTAAGAATCCATATCGAATGACAAATAAAAAGAATTATATTCCGCAAATGTTAAATACGGTATGTTATATAATTTACTATTTATATCTACTTTTATTATTATCAATATTAACTGTTAAAAATTCAATTAATGTAATAGATATGATGTCAATATTTGGCCTCTAAGCAAACATTAGTAGAATTTAAAACCAGAAGATCTGATGGCTTTAGAAATCTTCTATGGGAATTAAACATTAGTGAAATTGAATCAAAAGTTTCTCAAATAAAGCAAAATGATGATATCCATTGTCTATATAAAGAAGGTTTTGATAATCTTCATGCAGGTTTCGAAGAATTTTTAACTGAAAATAATATAACTTATGATAATAAATCTGGATATTTCAAGATATATTTAAGTGTAACTATTAAATTGACCGATATTATTCGAACAGCAGGAAATTTTTATAGTAATGAGTAGTTTAGTAACATAGTTATTTCTTCTGAAGAAGCCGATTAGTATGGAAAGGTACTGTATATTAATATATATTTTATGATTTTTATTAACTAAGATTTTTCTGTAAGTTATACAATATTTAATATCATTAACTTAATTTTTTAGGTACTTTTGTTATTAGAATTTTTCACTGAAAAAAATAAAGATCCAATAAATCTCATTTTATTATGATAGTATGACAATATCGATGAAATATATAAATGTCCAAGACTTTGGCTAACCAATCAATATATATGTGTCTATTTAGATTCAGTAGATATAACAGTTCATATTATATCAAGAAAAAATTGTGAAAATGAATATTTTGTTAATAAATATATTTTTTAAAACATATTCAATAAATAACTGCATTGTCAATTATTATTGTGATAATATTCAATAAATAACTGCATTGTCAATTATTATTATGATAATATTCAATAAATAACTGCATCATTAATTATCATTGTGATAATATTCAATAAATAACTGTATCATTAATTATCGTTATGATAATATTTAATAAATAACTGCATTGTCAACTAACCTCGTGATTAATTTTGATTCAGATAAATATCGTTATAATATTACAGATATTTATCAATATTTATCTGAATGTGTTGATTATCGATATTTTTATCATGATAAATAATGATGAAGAGATATATATCACTATATATTCCCTAAAAAAATTTTCTGATGAAGGAAATTATGAATAAAGAAAAAAGTTCTAGTAGAATATATGTAGTTAAAAACAAACTTTTTAGCAAAGTTAGAAGAGTATTTAAAATTTTTTTAGCATATTCTTTAAATATTTTTAGTTTCATGTATTTTTATTTTTACCTTTTTCTCAAATGTTTTTACATGATTTTTATCCCAATTTTTATAGAATTATATTATCAGATTTGTTTAATTTTTTTTCATTTTCAGTTAATTTCCTTTTTTGAATAATTTAGTAATAAATATTATCTATATATATATATATATATTTTTTCTTTTTACTTTTAGCTCTTATTATTGTATTAATTAAATTGAATTTTTTTTGATATGAAAATTAGGTTAAAAATATATATTTAATACTATCTACTTTAAATATATCTTTTACTATTTAAATTTCTTTCTGCTATACTTTTTGATGCATTTTTCATTTAAAAATAAAATTGATCAAGACACTTTTTTATCTAGACTTTTTGAATTATCTTCAAAATTATCTTCAAAATTATTTTTATTCTCAAATTTCTTATTAGCTATATTATATTCATTTTTTTTAATCTTATTTTCTATTTTTAACTCTAATTTTACTTTAATTTTAGTTTATCTGATGATTTTACTCTTTTTAACTTCTCTTCCAATTTTGACTCTAATATGTTTTTTAATTTTAAAGATTTGAATAACTTAAAAAATATATTTCTTAAGTTTATTAAGAAATTTTTGAAAAATTGCTTATATTATTAAGAATTTTATTTATTTTTTTATGATATTTATATTAATAATATAGAAAAATCTTTTATTTAAAAAAAATATTTAATTCATATTTTAATCAAAATTTTCATAATATATATTAAAAAAGAATAATATATAAATGGATTAAAAAAATATAGCATCTATATTTTCTTCATTTTAAAGTATTTCTGCTATATTTTTTCTTACAGAGGTATTTATATTCATTTTAAGTTCCATACTATATGTATAATATTGGTATAAATTATACTTTTTTATACAAATAATTAAAAGAGTTACCTGCAAGTTTTTTCAATCATTTGCTTCTTTTCTGATTTATTAGTACAGCTACAAGTTAAGTATGTATTATTTATATTGCAATATTGATAAAGTGCATATTAACAAGTACTTTGCAAATAATTTTAGAACTTCATCGGCAAATTTTTTAGTCCGCAGATTTGTGCAGGTCTGCAATATCATTATATTTGCACAGTTCTTTAATAAAAATTGTCACCAATCTGTAATATGCAGATTATTGCCAAACTTTTAATAGAGTTCTGCGAACATCTGTAAAATGCAAGATTGTCGTTATTTTTCACAAATAAATCTGCAACAATTTGCAAAGTGAAAAAAAAAAGTTTATTTTGTTTAAACTTCTTGGTTTTTCAATTTTTTTTAAATAAAAACTTTGGGATTTTGATTTTTTAACTCTAATTTTTTAACTTAGTTTTTTTTAATTCTTATTGCGTATGAAGTTCTTCAAACTTCATATTTAATCTGCAGCATGCAGATTTTTTTCCTTTTTTTTTTTTGCAGGACTCCGGACTCCTCTCATATCTCTGGACTTTACTTTCAAAGAATAAGTATATATTTTTATTTATGAACGTTTACTAACGTTCTTTTTATTTTCTTTAGGTTCCAGAAAACCAAATTATGGCTCCGGACTCCTACTTCAAAGGTAATAACTTCGAAAATTTTTTTCTCTGTTTTTTTTTATTAAATGAACATTTACTAACATTCTTTTTATTTTCTTTAAGTTCCAGGAAACTGAAGTACGACTCCGGACTCCCATTTCAAAGGTAAGACTTCAAAAAATTTTTGTTTATTTTTTTTTATTAAATGAACGTTTACTAATGTTCTTTTTATTTTCTTTAGGTTCCAGGAAACTGAAGTACGACTCTGGACTCCCATTTTGAAGGTAAGACTTCAAAAATTTTTTTCTTTGTTTTTTTTTTTTTAAATGAACATTTACTAACGTTCTTTTTATTTTCTTTAGGTTCCAGGAAACTGAAGTATGACTCTGGACTCCCATTTCGAAGGTAAGACTTTGAAATTTTTTCCTTTATTTTTTTTTATTAAATGAACGTTTACTAACGTTCTTTATTCTTTTTATTTAGGTTTAGAAGTCAAAATGTAAGTTTCGAACTCCCCATTTCAAGGTAATAACTTCGAAAATTTATTTTTTTTTTATTAAATAAACGTTTACTAACGTTCTTTTTTATTTTTTAGATTTAGGAAGCCGAAGGACTCCCTTTCGAAGGTAATTCTTTGAAATTCTGTTTTTTTTTCTGTTTTTTTTAATTTAATGAATGTTAGCTAATATTCTTTCTTTTGTAGGTTCAGGTCTTCGGGTATGGGACTTCAAAATAGGTTCGTAGTGAAGGGGGAAGGGTATTAAAAGAAATGTTACTAATGTAACGTTCTTTCTTTTGTAGGTTCGGGTCTTCAGATATGGGACTTTGAAATAAGTTCGTAGTGAAGGGAGGGGTATTAAATAAATGTTTACTAACATTCTTTCTTTTGTAGGTTCAGATCTTTAGGTATGAGATTTCAAAATAGGTTCGTAGTGAAGGGGGAGGGGTATTAAAAAAAACGTTACTAATGTAACGTTTTTTTTTCTTATAGGTTCAGATTCGACTTGGACTTCGAAGATTAGAACTTCAGTTTCGGATTTAACTTGGACTTCGAAGGTTTGTATCGGGAGAGATATAATTTTTTTTTATTAAAGAAATGTTACTAACGTAACGTTTCTTTCTTTTTTGTAGGACTTCAGCCTCAGATTCGACTTCTTGAACTTCGAAATTGAAGGTTTGTTATCTACTTTATTTTTTTTTAATGAAACGTTTAACTAACGTTTCTTTCTTTTTTTTTTATAGATTCTTCCGGACGGTACTTTGAAGATATACCTTCGAATTTTATTATTGTTTTTTTAATGAAATGTTAATAACTAACATTCCATTTTTTTTTGTAGGGTGGGTTCCCAGGATTTCGAAGGTAAATTTACCTTCATTTTTAAAGGTTTTTTTTAACAATTTTTTCTAATATTTCGTTTATTTTTTGTTTTGTAGTTCTGAAATTGAGTAATTCAGAATTTCAATATTCTTTTTTAGGTTCTGTGATATGGGTATATGGGATTTCGAAGGTAAGCTTCAAAACTTTCTTTTATTATATTTAACAAAATATTAATAACTAACGTTCATTTTTCTTTCTTTATAGATTTCTTCTGACGTGAGTTAAGGGAACTTCNAAGGTAAATAAATACCTTCGAAAATATTTTTTTATTATTTTTTCAACGAAATGTTAAATTAACGTTTCGATTTTTTTCTTTATAGGTTTCCGGGCATTGGTATTATGGATTTCGAAGGTTAGCTTCAGAAAAAATATATTTTATTTTTTGTTTTTCTTAGNGAAACTTTTTACTAACATTTCGTTAGTTTCTTTTTTTAGTTTCTGGTGTTCTTCGTGACTTTTTCGAAGGTAAATAGTACCCTCGAAGATTTGTTTCTTTTTTAACGAAACATCAACTAATGCTTCACTTTTCTTTTGTAGATTCCGCACGTGATATTACAAATTGAAGGTATATAATACCTTCGAAAAATTTTTTATTTTTTTTTGTTTTTAACGAAATGTTACTAACATTTCATTATTTTTTTTGTAGGTTCTCCGGGTGGGTTATAGGATTTCGATGGTATAATACTTTCGAATTTTTTTTTAATTTCTTTTTTAACAAACGTTAATAACTAATGTTTATTATTTCTTTTCTTTTATAGATTCTTCCGGGCATGAGTATGTGAGATTTCAATGAAAATATCTTAGTTGTTCNTTNNAATCGAACCAACTGGAACTATGTCCAAACNATTAANAANATGTAAAGAATAGGAACTTAGTTTTTTTTTGTATTTAATGATAAGTAAATTAGTTTTTAATTTGTAAATATATTTGACTGTAATTAATAAAATTAATAAAGCATAAATTACATTATACAACTGAAAAGTAAATGTAGATAATAAACAGAAATATAGTAAAAATTTACAAATGAAGTTATTTCGAAGATTTGCTTTGTAAAATTCTGCACAGATTTTTAATACTTAAATAATCTGNGCAGAAATCATAAAATTTTTTTTTTGAAGTTTGATGGTATGTCCAAAGATCTGTACAGGATTATCATATTGCAGACCTGCGCAAATCTGCAGACTAAAAAATTTGCCGATGTTTACTAATAAAATTTTTTTTATTATTTATTATTCATATATATAGTTATGCATACTATTTAAAGTTAATTTGTATACTTTTGATTTACTTATTGTATTTATGATAAGTAATCATTTTGAGTAACAAAGAAGTCTAGACTATACTATTTGTTACTATTTCCTTTAAGTCCTATAAGCAATTACTTAAGTTTGTATAATCTTCTGCTATTACTATATTAAATAGCAAAAGAAATTTCATAAAATACTAATAAATAAACCTAGTGTTTTGAATAGATCAGTTCAGATCAGATTTGATTTAAATTTGAACTGATCTAAATCTGATTGAATCTGATCTAAACTGATCTGAAACTGATCCAGATTTAAACTGAACTGATCTGAATCTAATTAATCTGAAACTGAACTAAACTAAAATTGATTTAAATCTGAAATTTAACTAATCTGAATCTAATTGTTTATTTAATTTTCTAAAAAGAAGAGAAGGGAGGCAATAATTATATTTCCTAAAAGTAAAAAATGAAAAGAAATAAATGAACTAATCTCTTAGTTTGTTCATTCAAGTTTTGTTTATTCAGCTTTGTTTATTTATCCAGTTTTTTAAAAATAAGAGAAGAGAGATGTTAATTACATTTCTTAAAAGTAAAAAAAAAAATAAAAGAAATGAACGAACTTATTTCTTAATTCATTTGTTCAAATTCCATTTGTTTGGCTTCATCCATTCATCTGGTTTCCTAAAAAAAAAGTGAAAGGAAACGCTAGTTACTTTCTTTAATAATTAATATAGTAAAAAAGAATAAACTTACATTCATCCAAGATCACAGTCATTTAGTTTTATCTATTTGTTCAGTTTCCTAAAAAAAAAAGGAAAATATTAATTACATTTTCTAATAATTAATAAAGTAAAAAAAAGAATGAGCTTATATTTATCCAAGATTCCAGTCATTTAGCTTCATCTATTTGTTCAGTTTCCTAAAAAACAGAGAAGGAAGACATTAGTTACGTTTCTTTAAGTAAAAAAAAATTAAAACAAATAAAAGAATGAACTCACCTTTAGTTTATTCAGAAACTGTTTGTTTGGGCTTCTTCATTTATCTAGGTTTCATCTCTAAAAAAAGATAAAAATTAAAAAAAAAAATTTTTTTTTTTTATTTTATCATATTTAATATGAAGATTCAAATCTGATCAGATCGGATCTGAATTTTTTTTTGTACTATGATCTGATCTGATTAGATCAGATTCAGATCAGATTTATTTGATTCAGATCAGATCCACAGATCTCAAATTTGCAAACCAATCCAAATCCATTTCAGATTAAACCTGCGGATTCAAATCAGATCAGATTTTTTTCAGAACACTAAATAACCTTAAAATTTTGAATTTAAATAAATCAATTTTTAAGAAAATTAATCAACTTAGTAATTTTTTAGAGAAAATAAATTTTAAATTTTTATAATGATTTATAAATTTATTGTATTTTGCAAATAGTTGATTACTTTTTGGCAGCCTACTGTATTTTGCCTGTAATTAAGCAAAACAACTATAACTTGCATTATAATAATTCTAATTAGCATTATGGATAACTTAATCAGCAATAATTATTAAAATTAAATACTTAATTGTAAAAAAAATAATACCTATAATTTTTAGCCAGTGATTTTAATAGTAAAATCTAATAATTTCATAATTTTGGCTAATCTAAATTAATAACAAAATTATACAGATATTGGCATTTTGGCTCTAGTAATAAATTATATATAAAATTACTTCAATAATTAATGAAAATCGTTTTTCACAAATTGCGAATTAAATCATTTAATTTTTATAGTTTATTGCTGTTTTTTTATATTGAATTACCTGATTTTCACGTGACTTTACTCGCCCAAAAAAAGAAAGGTCTAGACCAGTCTATGTGCCAAAATCAGCCCATATAAATACACAATCAATATTACTCGCATTAAGGAAATCATTTTTCATACCAAATTCGTCATATGATTCAATCAGATTAAGCAAATATCCGCTTAATCTTTTATTTTAAATAGATTAGCTTCTAAAAATGTGATCTTCAATTAAAAATTCATACATCATATTTAAGGTTTTTTATATTCTTTGTACAATATAAACACTATTCATTTTTTTAAAATGATAAGTATTACGTATAATAAACAACCTATGAAAATTTCTCTTGATAGTTCAATTATTTAACTTCTACATAACACTATATATGGTACGTCTTATAATTATGACCATTTCCCTGAATATATATCACACCTTTAAATCAATAAAATCTACAACTATTTTTAAACATAGGTGACATTAAACGTCATATATATTTATTATCCGGATCACTCAAGATCCATTTTAAATGTAAAGGATGAACTACAGACGAAGTGGCAGGTGAAAAATAATCTTGTTGATGAGGTAATTCCCAATGAGAAGCATTAGGAGAATAATTAGAATGTAAAGATGAAGGTATAGTTGTTGATAAAATCCCTGTTGTTATCGTTGTTCTTTGTTCATTTACTAAATCTTCATCTGGTTCACAAAATATTGGATCTCTAGTTACATCATCAACATTTTCTAATGGAGGCAACATTGGTACACTGCAAGGCATTTGTGGTGGATTGATTAATCTATGTTGATTATTGAATGAAAAAGGTGGTGTATTTGTTGTTGTAAACGGTGTAAAACAACTACTAATTTGTGATGACTGATCTCCACAACAACTGGTGTTTGAATTATACTGAACTCCATTTAATGATGATGAATTATTATCATCATCATTAATCTTATTATTATCGTCATTAAAAGAATTTATATTATTATCATTTCTATTTATTCTAATATTTTCATCAGAAATTGTAGTAGTGGTCGTTTGAAGATCATTAACACCATTACAAATATTTATCCTTTCTTCAATCTCAACTTGTACTTCCAATAATGCAACCCTTTCCTTCAAAGAGTCAACTTCATTTCGTGCAACTTTCAATAATCCTTCGAATCTTGAAGCCTTACTTTCCAAACTACGAATATAAGTTTCTCTTCGTTGACGAAAAGCCCGTTGATTAGTTAAATTTTGAATATGTTTTTTCTATTAATAGAAAAATTAAAAATTCGAATTTTGGTCATTTGTATGTATAACATGTAGATAAAGATTATTAATAAAAAAAAATCTTACGGTCGTAGGCATTGAACTTAAAGGCTTGCGTCCACGTTTATTTTGTGGTTTGTTCGTTTGTTGAGTTGTGTTATCAATTTGTTGCGCAGCTGATGATTTAAAAGTTAACATGTTTTTTAAACAAAAAAGACTTCCGATACTTTAAAAATACACAAATTAATTATTTACCATTTGGATGCGTTGAAGTGGAGGATGATGTCCAAGTAGTTGGTAGAGAAGAAGAAAGCCTAGGAATAGGTAACTTCAAGGGTTGTGAAGCAGAAGCTAACAAAGGTTGGCTAGATACATTCATTTTTGAATGCTAAATAATTTTAGAAATAGAAGATTGTAAAAAAAAAAGTTGTAGAAAAAGTTTCTTTTAAAAAATAAAAATTTTTTGTACAATAAAAGAATTTATATAAAGCAATCGGATACATTATTGGTTGGCTGTCAGAATACATAAAATGTTGTGTAAGAAATTTCTTTTTTAAATTATATAATATATGAAAATCACCGTTGAAACAAAGAAAACTAAGTTTGTTTGCTTTATCTTACCTATTTTAAAAAGCGAACCGTTTTATCACTTTCCAAATGAAAAGTTTGAGAGAAACAAAAAAAGTGTTGAAAATTGTTTTTATGTGCAACTTCAAATTTGAGTTAATCTTTATTTGCGTATGACTAAACGAGCTTGGCTTATTATGGAATTCAAAACGCCATGAATGGATGTGTCACATAATCTTTGAGTCTCTAATAATTTACTGCGACTGAAAAAAAAAGAAATGAGATTTTGCGTGGTTCCTGAGAACTGATGATTTTATTTACCTGTGCGTTGAATATCACTTCCTTTTAATACCATCACGGGACATCATGCGATTGCTGATTGTGGAATAATGCATTTCATTTTTTGAATGTAAATTGGTAATTACTGTAAATCCAAATTTTTGGCATGATATCAACGTTATCACAATATAGACGTAAACTTTATTATTTATGGTGCAATCGTCTTAATATAAATATTTATGGTTACGCAAATATCCGGAGATGTCGGGAAGCTTCACATAATAAAAATTTCTTCCGTTCATAATTATTAATTACATTTTCAGCCTAAAATTTTAAATTCATTGCGCAATCTAATATTTTAAAATTATAATATATATAATGTCCGGAATTAACCGAAATTATTTTCTGGGAAATGATTATAAAAATCATGTGACCATTCAAATATCAACCAATTATATCCCTATATTTTCCAAGTTTGACATTTGATATTCCCTCCCCATTATTGTGATGGTACAAATTATTCTGAGGTACAAACGATAATACATATTGTAAAACAATCGAATTTAATAACACGTTATTCGATGGCGCAGTATTTAAAATTTTTCATAAGTACAAATTCACAAATGTAAATGTTACGCAAAAAAAAATCCAATCAAGATCGATTGTTGTAACAACCCCTTATGTTTATGCTTTATGTTACACCTAAGGAGTTTTATTTGTTATCCTTTTCGCCACTTCTCTAAATATTCTATATTAGAAAATAAGAAAATATACCCATTAATTTTTTTATGCAAAGATTTCTAACTAATCAGTCATTAATTGTAATTCATTTTTAAAATTGTAAAATTTCTAGTAGTAAAAATAGCAAAATATAATAAATCTTATATTGTTTTAAAGAATAAATTTTTGTATTATTAAATATTTATATATTATAATTATCTGCAATTTTATTTAATGCCAGCATTACTATTAAAGAACAAATTTATAAAATTTTTTAATTAATATTATTTAAAAGCTTTATATATAAAGTATTAAAAATAAATAACTTTTCTTAATGTAATATATTAATCTTTGCTAATATTTAAATATTACTATATTGCTAAATACTACTACAAGTAAATGAATATTACTACACATAAATATATAAAATAAATATGGTGCAAACAGTCTAAATCCAATCACATTTTATTATATAACTTTAAAAAAATAAAAGTGAGTAAAAACTAAATTATTTTAAATAAACTTTATTTTTGTTAAATGATAAATTATATCATTATTTTTATATGACAAAATTCTTTTTTAATAAAATAATTACCAATTAGGAATTAGAATCAATTCAATTGAAAATTATATCTTCAGAATTGATTTTAAAATTAATTAAATAATCATTTCTTAAATCTCAAAATTTTAATTTTTAGTTTTTGAATTTTAGCCATTTTAGATTAATTTTGCATGCAATAATATTTGCATAATTGTAAAAATTTCTAAAATTTTAAATTTATTTCAGCTAAAAATCAATTTTATATAAAGTAATACATGATGTTAATTAATGCAATCAATATTGATCAATTAAATAAATGTTTTTTAATATTTTATTAATATAATTTTTAATTATTACATAAATAAAATTTAATATTTATTGAGAAGCAACTCTTCCTGCTGATCCCTATGCCCATTTCTCTGAAGAAGTTTTGGAAAGAAAAGTTGCGCTTTTTGGCCATTTTATCCTAAGAAATCAGTCTTTTAGTCATAGGAAAAGTTGCTTTACGATGCTGGATTTAATTAGAAAAGTTTAGAAAGTTTGTTATTTAGTGACTGGCACACCAAGTTTCTCCGCAAGTCAGGTCAACATAATTTTCAGTCACCTATGTCTTTCTCAAAAGTTGATATCTGAGCGGCCGTTTGGTATTTTAAGGTACGCTCTATATGTACAAGACAGACGGGTTGGACTTGTGGTTATTCCTGGTGGACCCTAGAGCAGGCCTAGCATAGAGTTTCTTTGGAAGTTAAGTGGCTTTTCGCTGAGTTATCATATGGGCTTGGCTCAACAGGGAAAGGCTTTGCTGGCAAATAAGTTTGATGTGTTTTTCCCTTTATTATTATTTTATATTTCATTTTTGTTAGTGGAAAGGTGGAAGGACATCAGGATTTTCAGGCTCGTAAAGACAAATACTGAACCAGCATTAGAACATAAACATATACCGCTATACTGAGTCTACTTCTTCTTGACTGCAGATTTGGATGAACTACTGCGGAGTGGTGTCCTCTGGTGGGAGATGAGGGGGTACTGAAAATTTTGATTGACAGTCAATCATCTGTTGATGATTGGTTCTCTTGTTGTTACATTTCCTAGTTTTTTATTTCACAGATGGTGATCCCTATTTTTGCCCCTTAAGATGATGTCATTGGTAGTTGGATAGAAAAATTAATAAAAAGAATAAAATGGTGCAGAAGACGTTAGGTACAGGGTCAGATATGTAACGTTGAGTATAATTAGTTTGAAGGTGCTGGGAGCAAGATGATATTTTTTTTGCAATAGGTATATCAAAAATCAAGATTCTTTGATAGGGCTGGTACGTATTTGCATAATAAATTTGGGTAAGTAGTCATCTCGATTCACTAGATTGATGGGCAGCCAGATTGTGAGAAATTGGCTTATTCTGGGATTAATTCCTATCAAGCAAGGCGGGAGTCATTTGAAAAGGTACTGGATGATAACCTTCAGACAAATCCGTATAAGCAGTCGGCTAAATTCATCTGGAATATCCGTTAGAATGATCTGGAATTGGTCTTGGTAGAGAAGTTGTAGAGATAGAAATAGGTTTTATTTCTTTCTTGTATCTTTTAGTTATAGTATTAGATAGTCATCCTTTCTTTCTGAAGATTGGTACTAGTAGCCAGCTTCTATAAATTCTCTTACAAAAGCTTAGGACCCTTTTATAACACATCGTATTAGTTAGAAGACCTAAGATGTTTTGTGGGAAGATATGAAAAGACTGATTGAAAGGTTTTTTATTTGGTGCTAGCACTGGAGTGTGAGGAAGAATCAGAGCATGCTAATATCTAAGGAGGTCTTGCTTTCAGTCCTCACTTTGAGGACTCATGCTACATAAGTGCGATGCATTAAGATTTTCCTTTCAGACGGAGGTCTTATTTTTGATCTTTATATTTTATTTGTTATTGTATACCGGGTATAGTCCACTGATATATACCAGAATAAAGTCATAATTCAACGCATCTTCAAAAAAAAAAAAATTAATATTTATTGAATAATAAAAAGTATTTCTACTATATTATAATAAAAAAACTGAACAAAAACTAATTTTAGAAAGGATTATCTTAATGTTCATCAGAAGGTGAATTTTACCACATCATGTGATTTTTATTACATAATTTTATATTTATTAATTTATCAAAAAAATTTTGATAAATTTATAAAATTATATATAAAATTTAATTATAAAAATATTTTTATTATTAAATAAATAGTTTAAAATAGAAAAAAGAAACAATTATTTACAAATAATAAAAAAAAAAAAGAGAAAAGTAAAGAAATATCAGCATTTACAATTATCTATTAATATAATCACTGATCAAAAACTGATCTATCTTACAGATATTTTACAAATATCTTATAAATATCAGGTACCAAAATGCAGAAAATCTGCATAAAAAAATGAAATATAGCTCATTTAATTCGCCTCACTGAAACGTATCGAAAAATACTAATTTCGCATTTCTAGGTGCAATAGATATCAAGATATTGCATTTTTTGTTTGTTTTTTTACGATTTATCAAATATCTCAGCATCTATCACACCTAGAAATGCGAAATTAGTACCATTCGATACGTCTCAGTGAGGCGAATCGAATGAGCTATATTTCATCTTTTTTATTTTTATGATCACTGGATAGCGAGATAATTAATACATTGTATTTTTTAATTCTATAGTATACATATTGGGTACCCGATGTATAGCAGATTTTCTGCATTTTGGGTACCCAATATTTATAAGATATCTGTAAGATATCTGTAAGATAGATCAGTTTTTAGAAAAAATAAAACTTCTAGTTACTATATTGGAGTTTAAATTATAATCAGAGTTTGAAATATTGGTATTTAAATTTAAGTGTCAGAGTTTGAAATATCAGAGTTTGAAATTATTAAAAGTTAGAATTTTGCATCAGAGTTTGAAATTATAAAATCAGAATATGTATCAGAGTTTGAAATGTTGGAGTTTGAAATTATACAGTTAGAATTTGTATTGAAGTTTGAAATGTCAGAGTTTAAAAATTATAGAGTCAGAATTCGTATCAAAGTTTGAAATATCAGAGTTTGAAAATTATAGAGTTAGAGTACACATTAGAGTTTGAAATGTTAAAGTTTGAAAAATTATAAAGTCAGAATACAGAGTTTGAAATGTTAGAGTTTGAAAAATTATAGAGTCAGAGTACACATTGAAATTTGAAATATCAGAGTTTAAAATTATAGAGTTAAAATAAATATTAGAGTTTGAAATATCAGAGTTTGAAAATTATAGAATCAGAGTACATGTTGGAGTTTGAAATATCAGAATTTGAAAAATTATAGAGTCAGAGTACACATCAGAGTTTGAAATGTCAGAATTTGAAATTGTTAAGGTCAAAGTTAAAAATGTCAACAGTTAAAAATAAAAAAATACTACTATATGGAAAAATCAAAGAATACAACTATTACAAACTATTATTACTTATAAGACATTAAAAAACAATAGTAAAATACTACTATTATCTACAAAATAATAAAAAGAAAGAAATAAAAAAAAATATGAAAAAGAGATAAAGAAAAAAAATAATCAAACCAGATAAAAATTACTAACCAAAAATGGTTAACATAAATAGGTAAAATTTACCTCCTAATGAATTATTTTTAAAATTTATACATAATGTAAATCATAGTAAAATTCACCAGAGGTAAATGTAAAATTAATCCTTTTAGAAAATTTAATTTTTAAATTTAATTAATTAAATTAAATTAAATTCAATTTTTGATTAATTTGATTTTAATAAAATTAATTCCAATTTTTACATTAAATATTAGTTAATAATTATATTATATAATCTTTTTTTTATTAATTTATTAAAAATTACAATTATAATCAGTTTTTATAGATTTTAGTAAACTTTTGTTTTTTAAGTCTTATTTTATCTATTTAATAATTTTTTTAATAATAAAATACTTGTATAAAAAAAATTTCATTAAATTAACTTTTTTTACTTTTTTTTGAACTTAACCTTTAAATTATATATAAAACTAAAATTAAACCTTAAAAATCATCTGGAGGTCTAAAAGTCAAAATTAAAGTCAAAATAAACTGAAATTACATTATATTATATGATTTTATATAATTATAAAATAGTATAAAACTTTAAACTGTAATAACTTCAACAATATTGATGTCACAAATATGAAATATATATTATTTGAATTTTTTCATTAAGATGAATCTAATAGCTAAAGATTATTAAATTCCAATTACTAGATGCTAAGATAATAGATTTTGAAGTTTAATACTATTTATTTATTATAAAATCATATAATATGATATAATTTCAATTATTTTAACTTTTGAGAAGATTCAAATTAAAATTATTTTAATTATTTTGATTTTTTAGAAGGTAAAAATTATCTTAATTTTAATTTCATATATACTTCAGATGTAATTTTTTAATAAAAATAAATTATTTTAAATACTTTAAAAATATATGTAAAATTTTATGAAGAATTAAAAATTTAGTAATAAACTCAATTATTATAATAGTTTTAATGATAAATTTAAATTTTCCAGTTTTTTAATAATTTAATTTATATAAAATTTATATAAATTATATAAATAAGTATTAATTTATTAATTATTAATATAAAATACAATTTTTTTTTTTCAAGATAAGTTAAATATATTTATTGTATAATGTGTCAAATGACGAATACATTCTATAAATTACGTATATATCCTCTAAAAGAAAAATGTAACTTGTCATGCCAGATTATCAGTTTGTAAAGGTGGAAATTGAAAACAAATTTCCCTTAGCGCGGATGATTCTTACGCTCTACCTCAAATCTGCTAATCTTATACCAATGTAATTATTTAGATTAATACTATCTACTTGTTTGTAAACCCTATTTTGAATTACTAAATTACAATTAATGTTATTATTATCTATACTACAACTATTATCATTACCCTTTAAATCTTTCCCAAGACCAACGAACTGCAAAACCTCTTTACTATGCATATTTTGAATTTTGTCTGACAAATGATGAATCTTTTTAAAGAAGAAATTTTTGAGAGTAATTCTCTTGTTAACAAAATCCTGGACTACTTGGAAATCTTTAATAGTAGCTTATTGAAGTCTGGTCAGTTTATCCAGCACTAAGTGTTTAAACTCATCATAAGGAATATTATTATGATAGTATGAGATTTTCTTGTCATATGTAAGATCTGAGGATGAAGATTCAGATATACAACTTAAGTTGGAGGTCAAAATCTTGTTGGCTTTCCATTCTTTAAATAATTTACAATGCAGTATCCAAAGTTGATCATAAAAATTTTTTATAAAAATTAACGTAAATCTATCCATGATTTGGAAAGATAAGTTAAGTGAGCGCATAATTTGTCTGAGAGATTTATGTGTAGAAGTGCTGATGATAGAATGTAAAAGATAGTAAGATAAGGCATTGTTCCCATTGTCATCAATTATATCAAATGTAGAAAAAAATTAGAGAACCAAATTTTGATTGAGGCAATAATGCATTTTGCCCTATCTGGATCGTCATGTAATCAAGTAAGCCATTCATCCAATTGCTGCAAAATGATAGTGATTAATAAGCTACATATGTTAGACCAGATGTGGTCGAGTTCAGGATAAACTAGGAAATGGAAACCATTTTAAGTCCGGAGCGCATATTTTTATTTTTATTTTTTTTTAGTAGTCAATATTTATTTATTATCAATCAATCAAATTTAAGGCACGTGACCGGACAAACGGAAATCGCCACGTGATCATAATGGTTATCACCTCGCATAAAAATATATAGTCCTTCGCTTCGCTCCGGACAATTATTAGATGATACAAGATTTCCCTTTCATGAGAATAGTATATACATTAAAATGAAGAGTAAAGCTCTGAATTTTATTCAACCATAATAGCGCCTACTGGTAACAGTAAGTTGGATAATTTTAACCTATGCATGAAAAACATGTGGGTATCGCTATTGAAACATAGATTGTTATTATACGTCATAAAGAAAGACCATATAAAAGACCATTCGGCAAAAGGATATGTTGAATTGTAAAGATCCTGGTTATAATATAAGGAAGCCTATTCTGCACTTATAGAAATATTATATAGAAGTTTTAAAAATCTTCATAGGTTACTATTAATAAGTGTGTCCCCATTCTATATAAGAGAGTGAGGAAGATACGCTCTATAGTAAGAAGGATGAGTATCTATAGTTAGGTCAGAATTGACATCTAATTTAGCTAAAGAGTCTGCAGTGTCGTTACCTTCAATGCCTGAGTGTTCTTTAATTTTAATAAATCTAATATCTAATTGTTTTTGATTAATAAAGTACCAAATATCTACCAATAAATTATAATTATGATAATTAAATAAAATGCACATATCCCTAATTGATCTATTATCTAGACTATAATTAATTAAGATTTCTTTGATTTTCCTAAGAACATCTAAGGCGCATTGACTGTCAGTATGAATTAATGCAGAAAAGTGACAAGGTAATGCAGAAACGGCCATCAGGATCGCTCCTAATTCAGCTTTGGTTGAAGATAGTAGGGAGTGACAACTACCCGAAAAATTGATATGTGAATATGTGTTGTTAATCCAGCCCAGACTCATTCTATAACCATCATATTTCGTGAAATAAAGAGAACCATTCGTGTACAAATTGAAGTGTCTGTTCATGATAGACAAATGTTGATCTAAGAGGTCTAATAACTTTTTAGTGGTAGCGTCATTAAAAAAGTAGTCACGAATAAGCAATTCAGTTAGAGGATTTTTATCTGAAAAGTTATTGATAATATTAATTTCTGGCCTTGGGATTAAAGGATCAAAATCTGGAATGACTGTCGATGGATTAATTGGTACATAGTGAAGCGAAGAATTTTTCTTGGTGAAATCTTGTGGAGATGTAGAAATCTTCAAGAGTGGGTTGAGATGAGTCCTGTCAGCTCTGAAGAAACAATTGTCGCTCTCTTCTTTATTAATTGGTGGGAAGGTGAATGAACAAGAACCTTTACATGAAGAAAGTTCTAACGTAGAATTACCACTTTCATCATAAATGTTATCGGCTGTATAATGTTTAATATCAAAAATATTATCTTCACTTTTGTCTACGATTTGTCCAAAGAATTGAAGAGTCAGTAAAGTAGAGTGAATCCATTCTTTTTTCCTATGATCTAGGGAAGGATGAATGATAGGTTCTCTAAAAGCATAAAAATTGAAAGCGGATTCTTTTGGTAATATTATAAGGTATCTTTGACTTTCCAAAACTAAGTACGTAAATTCTGCTGGGATAGATTCTTACGGAGGTAAGTTGTGATAGTATTTGAGTTATGGCCAACTGATAGTGTTCTGGGTGTCTGCGGTGATAAGCTGGTTGATAAAAAAAATTTGGTGGCAAGTGGCAAATTTGATTAACATAGTAGATTCATTCAAAAATTTCTCTAAAATAAGGTCTCAAAAACTAGGGCCATTTTCTTGAATGTTCTATTTGTCTATATCAACTTGAGGGAGGGAGAAAATAAGTTCCAGTATCTTAAGTGTTCTAATGTTCATAAATAAAATGAGTGTGCTTCAATACTGTAATCTATATTTATTGGGAAATGAGAAAAAATTGGAGTGGTCATTAATAAACGTAGTTGGCTTTTTTTAAGCTCTGTGTATATCAAATTCCTTAAAAGACCCAGAAAGTTGAGTTGGGCGGTCAAATCAGCAATATGTATCTTTCTTAAAGCTAGTTTGAGAGATTTGAGGTTGACAAGCCTAGGATGTAAGATAATACAATTGTTTGTCATTCGTGAAATATTTAAGGTGTGTTTGCATCTTGTGAGCATAGGAGAAAAAATTTTATCTAGTTGTGAGTCAGTCAAAAGGAAGACTTGTAATTTATAAGTTAGATGTGGAATTAGAACTCTATTATTGATGTAAATCATTTATCCTATAGTAAGTTTTTTGAATTTGATCAGACTAATGAAGTTGCGCAATTCTTTTTTAGCAATAGAAATATCAGAGCGTGTAGATAATCCTGATGTAAACTACACCCCTAGGATTCTTTCACTTAAAGTGGGATCCAATGCAGTAACTTTAACAGCCTCTTGATTCCGTCCCATATAGATGAATTGATCAATCTTTGGAAGTTTTGAATTGATAACGAGTAAAGAGGATTTGTTGCTATTTATCTGAACATCGTTTATGTCAAAAAATTCATTAGATATATCAATGATTCGTTGTAGGTTAGTTTTGGAAGCACCAATCCACTGGATATCATTGGCAAATGCTATAGTAGCAATGCGATGAATTCTGTGTAGACATTTGTCTTTGGTAAGGTGGCACTGTGAAGGCCAGTATAAGTGATTGCAGTAACCAAGAGAAGGATCAGATTGTATTCTATGTAGAAGAAGGTCATAGAAGATGTGTTATAGGAGTGGCAAAATGATTTCTCCCTGATCAATGCCAGCTCCTACTGTAAAGAAGTTAGTAAAACCAAATTCTGTTATCACCGCAATTTGTCTATTGGTAAAAAGATTGATAAGGAATTGTATGGTGGTTGAGGGAAGCTTGATACGCTGTAGAGCGTATTCGAGAGGAACTATGCTGACAGAGTCGAAAGCTTTCTTCATGTTCTGATTGGCAATCCAGAGTTCTGATTTTGTTGCCTTAGCATCTAAAATAATATTGTTAATAATAGAAATCAGGGTATTTGTATTGTCTTCCAGTAAACCTGCATAATTGGGACCTTTCAATATATTGTGTTGGACTAGAATGGAAGATAAACGGATGGTAAGGACTTTGACCACACATTTGCAAAAACATTCTAAGAGAAGGATAGGGCATGTGAGTGATAGATTGTAGTTCCAGTTGGTAGGTTTTGGAATCAGATATAATTGGAAAACTTCCATTTAATAGGTAAAATAGATGATAGCATAATTAGGCCAGAAAATCTAGTGAACAATTCCTGTGTTTTTTGGGAGCATTGTACTATAAGTAAATAACTAATGCCTGAAATGCCTGGCGCCGATTTGAAATTCAATTGATTAATAACATGAAGCCATTCCTCTTTTGATGGGATAGTAAGCAGTAGGTCATAAATGTTAGGATCAATGTCTGAAGAGGGAGTATATACATTTTGCCATTCATCAGGTAAGGAATGGAATTTGTAATTGTGCTTGCTGAATATATCTCTAAATGTATTTTTCGCTTTTTCTTTAATATCTGTTTCTTCAGTTAGTAAGGTTTCCCTATCAGAAAAAAAAATTCGTAATCTGTCTATAGTGATTTTCTTTGATGAGCAATTTAAGATAAAATTAAGCATCTTATGCTAATTATGAATAATGTTGTAATTTCTTTTCTCTATGGCTATGGAAATAGCTTCAGATTTATGTTTGTTGAAAAGAATTTTGGTATGAAAAGCTTTGGGTAACCAATCTTTGAGTTGTGAATCAGACCAATAGGGTAATAGCTCTAGATCTGCTTTGTTGAGTTCTGAAGATAAATGGTTTAATGAAAGTAGGTTTGTATTAGAGATGAAGTTGTCAAACTTAATAGCTTTAATGATGTTGTTGACTTGTACAATAAGATTAAATCTGACTAGATTAGTTTGAGAATAATGCTCTTTTTTAGAGAGAAAATTATCTTGAATATGTTTGTTTGACAAGAATTTCAAAGGTATGTGATTGTTGGCT
Source organism: Glomus cerebriforme (assembly GCA_003550305.1). Lineage (NCBI taxonomy): Eukaryota > Fungi > Glomeromycota > Glomeromycetes > Glomerales > Glomeraceae > Glomus > Glomus cerebriforme. The sequence goes on along the minus strand of QKYT01000446.1, from coordinate 37,865 downwards.
GCTTTTTGTATAATAGATGAAATGTCGTTCCATATGTTATTTATAATTCCTTAATCGATAGTATGAGATGATTGATACTCTCAAAAAGCTTTTTATGTTCAATATCCGATTTGATTTCATTTCTGTAATTAATCCAGTCCTCTCAAGTAGTCTTGTCATATAAATAAACTTTTCTTTTGAAAGATTTAACTTGTCTCATATTAAAATGATAGTTAATATGATTAGCAAAATTGATAGAGGTAACATTAATGTTATGATCTGAATCTGTAATGTTAGTGCTTGAAATAATTGAAACTTCAGTGATAGAATCGCACAACTGAGATGAAGTCCAGATGTAGTTTATATGTGTAGCCGTATCTCTGTATTGATAGGTATAGCTTTTATCCTGAGAGTATAATTCTCTAAATGTATCTATATAATCTAGCTCATCACAGACAATGAACAAATTAGTTGCAGGACCTGAATGCGATTTTTGTAGTGAATTATCCAATATCTTATTACGAATTATATTGAAATCGCTCATGAGTATAAAGGATGGTCTAAACGCTAATAATTTCTCATTCGTTTAGTAATTTCTTTGATGAGGGAATTAGTGTTAGAACGGTTGTTCAGTTCTAAATAAATTATGCCTATATGTAGAGTGCATTCTCAGAAATAGAATGTAGCCTCTATGTAGTATGGACTATATCCGTCTATTTTACCCAGATGTTTGAACTAATGGTTCTATATAATAATGGCAACACCCGAACCTTTGTTCTTTGCATTATGTTCAGAGAAGTAAGTGGTATAATCTTGGTGTAAATTAATAAAGTGACTGACAGTTTAATCTATATTAGTTTCTGTTGCACCTATAATTGAGAAATTATGTGTAGCAGCGTAATCAATTAAATAGATTAATTTCAGATTATAGTTTCTTAATCCATTGATGTTGTTATGTAACAATTTGAGAAATGATAACTGCTTGTGATGTGTCACATCTATTGTCCTTGGATGGTTAGATTGGTGTGGGGTGGAAGCAAACTATTGTAAGAATGTATCTTTTTGTGATTGAATGAATGAGTCAACTACGTCATTGTGGGTACTGTTCTCTATTGACTGAAGTTGTTGTATAGGATATATAGTTGATTCTTGAAGAGGAAAATTATTATTATTAGTAACAAAATTAAGTATATGCCCTCCTGATGTTGTAAGAAGGGGAAAGTTATGGTCAGAGGATAAAGAATGATTCCCTTCTGTTGGTAATTCAAATTTGTTGATATAGTGGACATTGAAATAGAAACGCCTATTTACTAAGGTTGGTATGCCAATTCTTGAAGAGAAAGGGCGTGATTAGTAAGGAATTGTGAGGATAAATGATCCATGAGAGCAGCATCATTTAGGCGGTGGTAAAAGTGTTCATGTTAGTGTCAGTAATGGTTATAAAATCAAGTGACTCAGAGGTAGTATTCTGCAGACGATTTGGCCAAATCGAATTTAATTCAGATTCGATTTGATTCGATTCAGAATTTTCAAATTTCGAATCAAATCTGAATCTCAGATTTGGATTCGGTATCGAATCCAAATCAAATCCAAATCGATTTGACCGATTGTTTAATTTTGCCCAAATTTTATAAAGCTAGCCAAAATTGCCTTATTTGGATCTTATGTAATATTATACAAACTAAAAAGGCAATTTTGTTTTTCTCGAAAATTGGAATTTTGGATTACACAAGATTCTCCAAAAGGCAAATTTCTTGCAGATCATTTGATTCCGGCTGGAATTATGAATCACGTGACATCGACATCAAATTCGAACTGAATTCAAATCGAATCTGAATTGATTTAATTTGATTCGTTCAAATATCAAATCGAATTTGAACGATTCATAATTCGATCAAATTGAATTCGAATCTGATTCGATTCATGCGGAATACTACTCAGAGGTTGGATGAATAAATCATTTTAATCATTTGTATGTTGATCATTTAAATTGAAGTCTGATCAACCTAGGGTTTTGATTGGTTCAGTTCAGTTCGATATTTGCCAAAACTGATACTGAACTGAAATTATCAGTATCGGTATTGGTAATTTACTGAAACATTCAGTTCAGTTTTTGACCAAACTAATACCAGTCGATAAATACTGAAAACTGAACCGATTTACCAATTTTTTTTGTAAAAAACTTGTATTAATTAGACCTCCAAACAAGTTTGGGTCAATTGAGTT
>QKYT01000446.1:0-13543 GCA_003550305.1 Glomus cerebriforme | reverse complement strand
TTATAATCACATTTGAAGTAAATTTAAATATTTTAAATAATAGTTCATTAAAATAATCTGCCATAAAAACTTCATCATAAAAAAAGTTTTTTGTTTTTAAAATAATTTTTTTTCATGGATATCCGGATAATATCCAGATATTCGGATTGGATGGATAAATATAAATCAGATATCCAGATATTTGGATCCAAATTCTGGATTAATTAGATCTGGATTAGTTTAGTTAAATCTGGATCAGTTTTAGATTAGTTTAGATTTAAATCTAGTCAGATTCAGATTAATTCAGATCAGTTCAGATTTAAATCAAATCTGATCTAAACTGATCTATTCAGAATATTACTTGCAAATACTCTTGATGCTCAATTTAAAGTAAAATAAAAATGAAATCAAATTTTTAAATATCATATTTTATCAACCTGTATAGAAATTGCATTAATTAAGATTACTTGTCTAAACTCTTCTAAAATTTTATGCTTAGTTTTACCAAATTTTTACTATAGTTTTATTATAGTTTTATAAAGTTTTATTAGTTTTACCATTTATAATAAATTTTAACAGATTTTACTTTTTATTAAGTTTTACCAACTTTTAATTAAAACTTTAATATAGTTTTATCAAATTACTATATTTTATCATTTTGTCTATTTGCTAAATCCTTTTATTTTACTAAGCAATCTTAGCATTAGTTGATTATAATTTTTTTTCCAAAAGTTGATAAATTAATATCTAAATACTTAACTTCTTACATCTTATCTGCTAAATATTCTAAAATAGTACAATGTTTTTACTTTATTGCAAGTAAGGTAAAATCAGATATTATTGAAGTAATTAAAGTCAATTTTTTATGTTAAAAGTTATTAATAAATTTTTTTTTATTTTTGCTATCATATTTACTATATAGGACTTCAACTATCATCAATTTAATAAAGTTTACTTAGTATTATATTAATCTTTAATATATTTATATATAGTTACCTATCTAAATCTTCTTAAAATCCTATGATTAGTTTTAGTAAGATTTTACTATAGCTTTATTATAGTTTTGGCAAAGTTTTGGCAGTTTTGGCATTTATAATAGATTTTAATAAGTTTCGCTTTTTAGTAAAATTTCGCTAACTTTTTAATAAGACTTTAATATAGTTTCAACAAAGTTTTGCTTTTTGGCATTTTATTAACTTGCCTAAATCTCCTAGTTTTGACAACTAACCTTAAATACATCCATTTGTTATATAAAAAGAATTTATGAATTATAGAAGATTACTGATATACAATCTGAAAACAAAAAACATATACATTTTATAATTATAATTGATCCTGTCTCATATTTCTATTTATTTTGTTTATTATTATTATTTTTAAATAATAATAATTTTAATAGTAGTTGACTTTCAAATCCAAATAATTTCATAATGATATATTAATAATCAAAAAAATAAGGATGTTATGATAATAACTTTTTTTATAAGTTAAGAGACTATGCAAAATTTTTTGGGTATTATACTTATTTTAAATCCTTTAACTATTCTTATAACTATTACTTATGTTTATATTATGCAGCAAAAAAAAGATAAAATATGAAAAAGTATAGAAGCTTATATGACAGGTAGCTCAACTTGCTATTAAGTATGATAGTCATGATAAGATAATTGGATATTTAAAATAGTTTATTAACTAGTATAAAGAAATAGTAATTATATAAAATTAAAATCTTATAGAAGTTCAAATTAATAATAACAAAGAAAATGAATTTCAATAAATTAAAAATCTATTAATTTCATAATATAAAAAATATCTAGAAATAAACTCTCAATTAAAATAAAGTTTTACACAAAATATACTTATAAAATATGCAATCAAACAAAATATAATAGTGTAAGATTCTAGAATCAGTAATATATTTTTCACTTATTTTTTGACACTTTACTTAATGATATATCATATTTATAGAAGTTGTTAATATTTATAAAATATTTATAACATATAATTAAATAAATATATATTAATTGCATTTTATTTTTGCACAATAAAGCTATTGAAATTATATGATTTTATAATAAATAAATAGTACATCTAAAATATGTGATAGGTTATACTATATTGTTTAATGTGTATAATGCATATTTTTAAAAAATTGTGTATAAATCAAAATTTACAACAAACCCCTTTTTTATTATTCTAAATAAACTTGCAAAATAACCAAAAATATACTTCTAAATATAATTTCAGAAGGTAAAAATAATTTAAGTTTTTTTTTTTGAAAAAATAAATTTTTTGTAAAAAAAAATTGTTATAACTTATATACCAAATATTTTATTAATCATTTTTAAAAAGTATTTTAAAGTACAATATATTTGATATAATCTGGTATATATTTCAGATATGCAAATAAATGTATAAATGTATATATTATAAAAAATAATAAAAATTTTTTATTTGATTGAATTTTTTAAGATTATTATATTACAAATAAATTTATCCTTAAAAAAAAAATTTTATTGTAAATTTTTTTTATATATTAACAAAAGTATATTAAAATTATTTTTATGTATTACTTATTTGGGTTTTTATTTTCTGTGCACCCGCACAGAGTGTACCATGTGATATATAATGGTGACAAATAGGGTTTTCACACCAAAAAAAAACCAAGTTCAAAAAATAAGCAGTAAAAATTAAACACAGTAGACATGATACAGAGTGATACCTAAACCTAATCTCCTAATCCTAACCTAACATAACCTAACCTAACCCTAAACTAATCCTAACTTTGCTGAGTTGCATTCTGTGCGGGATACGTAAAATACAAATTTCCTACTTATTTTTATTTAAATTTAATAAAATAATTTTTTTAAATATAAATTTTATTAATAAATTATTTTAAATTTTAGTTTTAAATATGTTAAATAAGGAGTAAAAAAATTTCTGGTGATATTAGAATAGTTTCAGAATATAAAAAGTTATATTCAATATTGATTTTTAATTAATAATCAGTAATTTATAATTTATGAAAAAATCATCAACATTAGAATTGCTTGTCTAAACTCTTCTAAAATTTTGCATTTAGTTTTACCAAATTTTTATTATAGTTTTATTATATTTTCACAGAATTTTATCAGTTTTGTTATTTATAATAGGTTTCAATAGGGTTCATCTTTCATTAAGTTTTGCTAATTATTTAATAAGACTTTAATATAATTTTGTTAAATTACTACATTTCATCATTTCACCTATTTGCTAAACCTTCTAGCTTTGCTAAGCAATCTTAATTAACATAAATTTGATTATTTTCATTATAATTTGGTAAGGAAAAAGAAAATTTGTGATATTTTTATTTAAAATAATCAGGTTATTATTATTATTAGAAAAGAATAGTTATTACCAGTTATTTAATTGATCATATAAATCAATAACTGAATTAAATATCTCTTGTTAGTAATAATTTAAAAGAAGTTTAGCCTGTTTAAAGAATGTATTTGAACTTGAACTTAATATTATAAGAGTTATAGTTGCAGTTATTTTTATTCAAATATAGAATTATATATCAAGTTTTAATTCTTGATTGATTAAACAGAATATAACAGATAATATTTATTTTTTCTTTAAAAAAAAACTTCTGTTTTATATATATATATATATTTTTTATTGACAAAAAAGATTTCAAAATTACGTGAATATTATATAATATTAAATTTTTTTTTACATAGTCTTAAATTACAAATAGGTATAATTAGATGATTTTATTAATTTTTTTTTATTTATAAACCAAAATTATTATCAGATGTCATAAGTAATTCTTTTTGTAATATCAGAAATTACTCTAACCTATTATTGATCAATTTTTGTATAACAAGAAAATTTTTATAATTCAATTTAAACCTATTTATAGTAATTAATTAACCTTCTATTCATTTAAAAAATGTCTTTTCCTTAATCTGATTTTAATTTTCCTTCAAATAAAGATGCTATACTATTAACAATAAAACTAACCAATGACCAACCAGTCCAAACAACAAACCAAATGATACTAAATAATAAAATTAATACAACTCCATAAACATCTAAATATTTTCCTCTAATAAATCCCATTCTTGTATCAGGTGTAACCCATTCCTTTAATAACCATTCATATATATCTTCTGTTACATGTTCAATAGATTCAGGATAAGTTTCATTACTTTCTGAAGATTCTTTTCCTTCTTTCTTATATTTTTTCTTACCAATAACATTTTTATTCACATCATTATTGTTTGGATTTAATTGAGAGACTTTCATAACAAATTCAATTAAATCAGCAGCTCTATATTTTCTTTTACTATTAATTTTTGTTAGTACTTGCATTCGTTTTAAATTAATTTTAACTCTAGCATCTAATTGTAACAATTCAATTTTTCTCACGATATCATCTACTTGTAAATTCATTTTATCCAACTTAAGTGCGATACCTTGTTCTTCTAACTTCTCAGCATTAGAAAATTGATCAGAAGCAAACGGTAATATTAACATAGGTTTACCTACATATAATGATTCATGACAGCTTGCTACTCCTCCATGTGTTAAAAATATTTTTGTATTTGTATGGTTCAGTATGGATACTTGCGGTGTTAATTCTTTTAAAGATAATGAAGTTGTAACATAAATATGTGTATAACGATTATTTAGAATTTCTGATGTTTCTAATTGTGTGTCATCTGATAATGTTGGAAAATCTTCAAGACCTGATAATGACCAAACAATTCCATCTATAATATTTCTATCTATAACTTCTAAAAATGATTTTAATAATATTGCATAGTTTTCTTGTGTCGTGTAAACTTGCATGCCAAACGATACATACATAATTCTTTTGTGTGATGATAAAAACGATGAAAGTTTTGATGTTAATGGTGGATATGATTCTTGCATAACTGGCCCAATTTCCTTTTGAAATTTTATTTAAAAGTGGATTAAATTTTTAAAATTTAATGTTAATAGCACATACATAAGGGAAGGAGCACTTACTTGATAAAGTGGAGGTACGGGATGTGGAATCTATTAGATTGCAAAAATATATTATCACTTAATGCATCTGTTATTAATCAAAACTTCCTTCCTTAATTTCATACCTCAAAACCAAAGAAAGTATCAGCCAAGAATAAAGAATTTTTGATTCTTTCCAAAGAACTAGATATAGGAGATACACCAACCGAAAGTCTTTTTTCATTTAAAGAAATAATTCTTTGTCTAGATTCATAAAGAAATCTAGCTGGTTGTATAATTAAACATTTAAATCTCTCGATAAATGACCCTTTTTCCATATTTGAATGACATCCATAAATTGGATCTGATTTATATGGTGCAAATGTTCTCTCTAAAATAAAAATGTTATTTATTTAGAAAATAAGTTTGAACCTTTTTTTAAAATCCTTGACAACAAAACACTTACTGTTTAATGAACTACTTATACCGATAGCTGGTATTTTAAATTTCCATGCAATATCAAAGCAAGCTTCATTATTTAATAAATCACATAAAAATAAATCTGGCTTAAAATCTATTGTAGATCGTTTATAAACTTCAAATCTTTCTAAATATTGTTTATCTGCTTCATCTTTTTCCAAGAAAAATGAATTATAATCGTATGGCTTTTCAAATATAGGTTTATATATATGTGATAACTCCTTTGTATTATGTTCTGGTCCGGTAGAATATTGTTTTATTGATGGATAATTTGTGGAAGTAAAATTTCCTGGTGCAACTAATGCTACCTATGAGAAGAATAGAGAGGGAGAAGTGAAAGATGAATGTGAAAAAGTTATCAATGCTATTATTTATAAACCAGTGAATAAATAATTCTTACCTTATATCCGCGCTCTATCAAAATTTTACAAATTTCCAATGATGGCCTAAGATGGCTTAATCCTACAGATAAAACAATCATTTTAAAAACAAGGATAGATCGCACAACAATATGTATGTTTGTTTTGTTTACCTCCGACAAATGATCCGACAAGTATATTTTTTATTTCATTAATATCTTTATCAATTTGAATAAACTTTTGTTTTGGATCGGCTTTTTTTTTGATACCAATTTTTTTAAAGAAACTCCACCAAGAAGCTGTTTCGGTTGATTTTCGTGACTCTGTTGATAGTGTTTCTGAAGATGAATCAGCTTGATTTGTATTATCTGACGATGATGCATTTATTCCAATGATAATTAAATGAAATAATAAAATAAATGTTAATATTAATTGATTTTTTGACAACCGATTAGAAGAATTCGATGAAGACATTTTCACTTTTGTTTTAAAACAAAACAAAATAAAATTATTTAAATTTGAAATAAGGGAGAATTAAAAAAAAAAAGTAAAGCTAGATATAAAAAAAAAGTAAATGCTTATGCATGCGCATTGATTTTCTTTGTATATCATGTTACACTAAATCGGTTCTTGTTACACATTTAAAATTAGAGATCGTCGCCAATGGTAATTTTTTCTGTCCTTTTTTTAAAATAAATTATTTCATTAATATGATAATTAACTACATATCCTATTTTTGCAAGTTACGCTATAATTAACTACAAATCAAATACAGTAATAGCATTCGCCAATATTTACTTGTAACTAATAAAGTTCTTTAAACTAAGATCAATGTTTCAACATTTTATACCAATCATGCTAGATTATACAGAAAAATTTCGATTTGATAAAGGTATTAAAAGGGAAAAAATCATTCTTGCTTTGAATAGTTATGAAAAGCTTAACTTGAACACAATTAAAAAGATCTTTAGAAAGATTTAATATATTATTATTCTTTGATGTAATGAGGAAATAATAGATATTCATAAAAAAATAGTAGTAATTTTGCAGCTTTCCTCTCAACTTGATCTGATACAACTTAATGTAAGCTCGTGTTGTATGCGACTAAAATTCATCAATTCTTTTAGTTTACATTTTTTTTCTGTCAGCAAATATCTTTTTTCATCGGTTGACTTCAGAGTACAATATTCAGATTGAGCATCATATACATGAGGTATCCAATAACTTTTTTTATTTTCATCCCAAGGATTACCTTCGTTCCAAGGATCTTCATGAAATACTGGTGGAATCACACTAATTAGCTCAGGAGGAACTATCCATTTTTGTTCTAACTCTTTTTTGGTGATGACTAACGTAAGTAAACAAGATTCACATAGGCGAACTCTTGGAATCCAATAAATGCAGATTCTAACATTTTTATTCCAACAATTTTGACATCCATTTTTGATGCACAGAAGTTTTGTAAATTCCCGATTTGACATGTCTTCAGGACATTTCATACTTCCAAATGGTGTATAATTCATTCGAGATTGTTTCCATAAGCGCGAAAAAGAATATCTTTCTGAACATAATAATGCATTAAATTTTTTACATACACATGATAAAATGAGAAGATCATATGGATTTAAATATCTGCAAATTCTCAAGAAGATCTTTAGACCCGAGTCATATTCATCGGTTCCAGGAGATGGATCAATGATTACTTTTGCAATGCCTGAAGTCATGTTCTTCTGGCTATTAATAACAAAAGATAAGTAACTTTCACAAATTTCAATTCTACAAGTGCAAGTTTATTTAATAAGTTGAAAAAAATGACCTTTCAAGCAAGGAAGAAATCTGTGACGCACAGCCTCTTATATATTCATGGCTTGGTCCCGAAATCACGTGTTCTGTTTAATTAGTTCCCGATCTGCAAAAATTGGGGACGATTTTTTCAGGGGGGTAATTTCTAGCTCACGTGATCATAAATTTCGTCTTATACTAACATATAGCTTTTAAAGTTACTACTGTAGTAGACTTCGTCAAATCCATTTTCGGGGGACGTCTAAAGCGGAGCATAATCACGTGATCATAGAACATATCTGTCACCCTCACGTCACGCCTTCATTTTCCATTTTTTCTAAGTATTCTAGGGACAAAAAATTTTTTCGATAGGTGAAATCCTATTTATCACCTGTTATTTGTCATATGCATAATTTCTTAATGCCAAACATTTTACGAAAATCACGTGATTCTGCTCCGCTTTAGACGTACCCCATTTTAGGAAATGATCGGCAAAAAGGTAAAATCAATGTAAATTCAAAAACTGCATTTTAAAAATAACTTGCTTCCATTTTACACAAATTTTTTGCAAAAAATTTCTACACTTCTTTATTATTTTCCATGCTATAAACAATATTTTCAATGAAGTTAACTTTTGAAAAATGTTTCTTAAGAAACTCCTCTTTATTTATATTAAAAACTTTGTTTTGCTTTTTGTAAACAATATTTTTTGTTAAAATAAATGAATTTTTTTTCTTAAAAAATTACTTTCTTTTGTTATTTTTCTTCATTTTATTTCTGATAGTAATCCAATTCAAGAATATTTGTTATTCATTTATCCAATCTGGTTGGAATTGTTATCTATTTATCCAATTTGATTGAAATCTATCATCCATTAATCATTAAGAAAATCTGCCAATTAATGGATATTTGAAGAATATCTGTTAAAAATCCTAGAATTAAGATAAATGGATTGTTATAAAATATTTAATGCTGATAGATAACTTTGGATTGAACCTGTTATTCTAGATTTTAAATTGATAAGTAAAAAGAAAAGTGTTTATTTTTTATCTTAGGAATATATATACTAACATTGCTTTCTTTTTTTTTTCTTAAGAAATACTTCTGGATTTGAAATTCGGCTCCTGAATTTGAACTTTAATCTAAATCTTTGAATTGGTAAGTAAAAAACTGGGTATTTGTTTTTTTTATTTTAGAATACACCAATATTTCTTTCTCTTTTCTTTTTTTTCTTAAAAGACATTCCTAAATTTAGAATTCAGCTCCTAAACTTAGACTTTAACCTGAATCTTTAAATTGATAAATAAAAAAAAGAGATATTTATTTTTTTTTTATTTTAGAAACATACTAATATTCCTTTTTCTTTTTTTTCTTAGAAATATTTCTAAACTTGAAATTCAGCTCTTAAATTTGAATTTTAGCCTAAATTTTTAAATTGGTAAGTAAAAAGTAAGTATTTATTTTTTTTTTTATTTTAAAAATACATAACATTTATTCTTTCTTTTTTTTTAAGAGATTTCAGATTGAAAATAAATCAATAAATCAGTAATTACTGATTGGTATCAATTTTAATCAAACCTAAACTAAAAGTTTTAATAAATTACTAATAATTCAGTTCAAAGCCTTATCTTTATTTTTATTAATTTTCCTGTTCTTTCTTATCTTTTATATTGTCTCTCTTTTCTTTTTAATATTTTTTTTACTATTTGTTTTTCTAGATCAAAAAAAAACAGTTCTAAAAGAAAATTTAGATTAGTTATGTTCTATAAAAACTTTAAAAAAATACTTTTAAAACTTATTTACAAAGAGAAGCAATATGCAAAATCAAAACTCATATGACATTGATAATAAAAATTGATAAATTTTATTTTTTTTCTTTAAAAGAATTTCAAATTAAAGTAATATTTAATAAACTAACTTATCATTTATTATTATAATTACTATAATAGCATAATAAGATAATAGTTTTTTATAAGTGAACTAAAAAAAAAAATTAATTAGCCTATTTAAAAAACTTTTAAAAAAGCTATATTGCAAAAGTTACCATCTTTTAGAACTGTTTCTATATAAAAAATTTCTTTTTATTTCATTAATCAAAGTTTGAATTTAACTATCTAAATATTTGATTTATATTTATCTGTTCAATTCAGAATTCTGGGTATTATCTGGATTTAGGACTCAGTAATTTAGGTTAAATTTATGATTCTGATTAGAATTATAAATCAGCAAATAATTATTTTCTTTTTTTGGTAATAATTATTTCATAAAAAAAATGTTTTTTCAAAATCCTAAGATTTTTTTTTTTAAGATTTTATATAACATTAATTATTAAAATGGGATGATATACAATTATTCCCCTATATAATCACCTCCTTTATAGTTACAATTCCCTTTAATTATATCATTTGTCAGTCCTAATCTTATTACAGTCATCCCCCTATATAATCACATCCTTCAGGACTGAAAAAAAAGGTGTAATTATAAAAAACCTATATAATGTGACTATAGAGGAGGTTTTTTTAATAATATTATTAGTAACTTAGGTCAAACATAAATGTGCTTATAAGGGAGGTGTGACTAAACAAGTGGTGCCTATAGAGGAGGATGACTGTATATATAAAAATTCTCCTTTATAATTACAAATGTTCTATAATCACTATCATATTAAATTGTTATTTCAATTAAATAGTAAAGTTACCAGTAACTCTTTAATATGATCATAAAAAGTTACTGGTATCTTAGATCAGATTATAAAAGTAATTTAATAGTCTAATAGTAACTTTATAATCTAATAGTAACTTATAATCTAATGATAACTATATAATCTAATAGTAATTTCATAACCTAATTACATAATTTAATAGTAACTTCATAGTCTAATTATATAACTTATCAGTAATTTCATAACTATTGGTAATTCTATAATCCAAATTTCAGATTTCTTTATAGTCTTCTAGCTATTTTATTATTTAGTTTCTATTATATTATTTTTTGTGTAACTCTTTAATCTAATAATAACTTAATAATTTAATATTGATTATATTTTTTTGATCTAAAAGTAACTTTATAACCAGTTGGCTACATTTTTCTTCCTTATCTTTAACATTTTTAGCATTAAAAAAGTATCCATTTATTTATACACTTTTATAGCCTTTTTATTAATAAAGAACTACCTATTTGTTTATCTGCTTCTGGATCTCTTCGGTTATCTGTTAAGATGTCAAGAGTACTTTTCTTCTATATTTGTTTAGTGATCTTTCAAGATGTTAAAGTAATGTAAAAAAAGGCATAAAATAGCATAATAAATTCATGATTAATTTGGCTAGTTCTATGGCATAATTTTAGCTGATCTTTGATGCATATAATTTGAGAGATATAAGCTATCATAGATCTAATGAAAAACTAGCAAGGAGCTGGTATAGTTCTATTAATTTGCTAGTTTTAGATCACTTTCAAGTAACTTTTAAAGGTCTAGTTTGGTAATTAGTTGGCTAGAGAATTGGAAATACAATAAGTATTATTATATAACCAGTCTATTTAATTACCAGAAAGTATGCCATTTATAAGACTAGCCCTAAAATTAGTTTACCCAAAATCCAAAATCTGAAATTCTGAAACTGAAAACTAAAATCATTTCAGCATGCCGAAATGTATGCTAAAATCTGAAATTGATGCTAAAATCTGAAATGCATGCCAAAATCTGAAATAAATGCCAAATTATAAACTTAATGCCAAAATTTAAATTAGGTAAAAATTTGCAAAATTTACAATAATTTTCTCATTTATTTTAAATTTATATAAAATTATATATTTCTTATATAAAAAAATAAAAAATATAGATATGATGTAAGCAAATATTTGATAATTATCACAAAATGCAGTAAATGTAATTTCTTTAGGATTAGAAAAAAAAAAATCAAGAAAAAAAAAAGGTTTAACCGTCAAAAAAAATTATAAATCAAATATATAAAAAATTGATTTTAAAGCTCCTTGAAATAAAAAATTATCTGTAACATATAAGAAAGAATTAAATATATAAAATTAATTTAATAATTAATATATAAATAATTTAAGAAAGAGATATCACCTTTATGAATTATTTCTTTTTTCTCCTTCTCAAATATTCATATATTCGCTATAGATTTTCTCATTAATCGTAACTAAAAAGTATAATATTTAATTTTTATTTTGTATAAATTATTATAATTAAAATAAAATTATTTGGTAAATTAATGTAAATTAATCCTTATTACCTAATCTTTTCCATAATTCTTTTTCAAATAATTCAAAGTATAATTTTCCATTTTGTATATCGCAACCTTTATTATTTCACAATCTATATGCTACTTGGTCCTAAAAAAATATTAATACATAAATAATAATGTATTAAAATAATACAGATATATTTACTAAATACTCTCATAATAAATTCTTCCACTTCGTTTTCATTTGCGATCCCATGTATCTAGTGCCAAAATATTTGTTAATTTTCTTCGTGATACTCCTTCAAACTCCAGCTCAATTTCAACTTGCTAAACTCCAAAATTTATCATTCCTGCTCATTCTTTAGCTGAGCAAATATTCACACTATTCATTTATTCAATTATTTTAATTTGATTATAATAATTTACTATATGAGGTTAAGGAATTCAGACGCAAGGCATTATATTATTTATTATTCTGAAAAAATTGAAAAAAAATTTTGAAATATTTTAGATATTTTATCTCTTTTTATAAATATAATCCTCATATTGAATTTGCACTTACGCAATTATAAATGAATGAATCATATTCGAACTACTAATGCAATAAATCGAATGAGTAATTAACTAATGAGTAATTAACTAATAAGTAATAATTTTGTAATGATTGTATAATGAAATCTAACAACAACAGATATGAGTATATGACAAATTATTGGATTGAAATTGGATTGAGTTTGGATTGAACAAAAATCAATAATTTTTATATTAATTACTAATAAAAATTTAAATATTTTGAAAATGGATTGAAAATGGATTGAAAATTTTGATTATTACTCCAATCATAACATTTAGTATATTATACTAATTTAGGAATAATAGATAATTTAAAAATTCATGGTATACTAATTAATCAAGAAAACTTGATACAAGTTCTAAGATATCATAATTCTCTGCTGGTTCTTCTTCAAGAACATTATTATTATTATTATCATCATTATCATCAATATTATCATTGTCTTTTTTATCATTATTATCTTTCAGATCTCTGATAAATGAAACTTCATCTATATCAAATATTTTTTTTAATATTAATATTAATACTATATGATTTGGAATTTTATCAGGCTTTACTAATATTCTTTCAGGTTTGCTATCCTTAAAATCCTTCTCAAGGTTATTCAAAGATTCATCAACCATAACTTTTAATTCATCTTTAGAATATTTTGAACTTGTATATTTTAATTCATCATTTGCTTTTGAAATATAATATGATCGAATCTTAACTATAGATTTAACTTTTAATATTTGTAAGCTAAAGTCTTCTTTGCCATCTGAGAATACTCTCTTGCAATTAGTACTGTGAGGTATAATGGATAAAACATGATAAAGAGCAAGTTCTTGCAAATAATTGCTAGTATCATCAATGGCAAGTCACCATTATATAGAAGTTTTATCTGAATCCATCAGGAAATTTTTTCAGGGGATATATAGCGATATATATCTCTCCATCGTTATTTATCACATTAATNATAATATGTGATATATATCNATAATAATCGAANTNNTCGANTGAATTCGATGTGGATAAATAGTGATAAAACATCATATTTTAACCTAAACGATAAATATCGATAAATATTTAAATGATAAACATCGGATTCGATAAACACCAATAAATATGCTAACGATAAATAACCTGAACGATAAGAAATACAAATGATAAAAATTGAAATTTAACCAATATGATAAATATTGTGTTTTATA
>QKYT01000445.1:50434-71143 GCA_003550305.1 Glomus cerebriforme | reverse complement strand
ATTCTTTTCTGTTCCAAAACCATTTTCATAATATATTGCTAAATTACACATTGCATTAGTTTGATTCATTTCTGCTGCTTTTTGATACCAATAAAAGGCTTTTTCTAAATTCTTTTCTGTTCCTTTTCCATTTTTATAAAGTGTAGCTAAATTATTCATTGCAACTTTATCACCATTTTCTGCTGTTTTTTGACACCAATTAAAGGCTTTTTCTAAATTTTTTTCTGTTTCATCATTTTTGTATTGTGTAGCCAAATTATTCATTGTTACTTCATTATTATTTTTTGCTAGTTGTTTTAGCCGATTAATATCGTCACTTGAATCTGTAATATTAGTAGAAGTTTTCATTTCTGAACAAATATTGTCAATTTAAAGTTTTTATCACATTTACAGCAATATTAAGAAACCTAATCAATAAATATGCAGTGATATTGTACACAAAAAATTTGTTCGGTCATAAATTTAACCGAAGTTACTGTGCACTCATGTGCCGATCAAAAATTTAATCCCAAAATTACATCTATTCAGGGTCGGAATTATAATAATGTCAGTCAGTTACTAAAATAAGTAATAAAATTCTTACTGGCATTATTAAAAAAAAAGTCTAAAAGGCAAGATCTACATGTTTTTGACCAACTCTATTTTAGTATTACTCGGGTCCTAATAATTACCGTTGATCAACCATGAAACTTTAAAGGCAAAAAATACTGTTTCAAATTTCAAATTTCTAGTTTGTAATTAAGCGGTGCAACAATAATATAACTTCTATTAATCAGTAATTTAGGATTGTACAAAAAAGATTTAAGAAACAAAACTGACTGAAAAATCAGACTACTGGAAATAAACAGTCAGGATTCTGTTATAGGTTGCTACAGCAGTATGACATAAGTCAATAAATTTACAAAACTAAAACTACATTCAATTGACTTATCGATCAGAAAAATCGTTTACAAAGTTTTTTTGAATTAACTGTAAAATTTGATTACTTAAATGTCGATAATCATAGTTTGACGATTTTTTTTTCCTGAAATACAGTAGCGTATTGTCATCATTAATAAACCAACTTTTATTTTTTCATTATCATTGATATTATTTTAAGTATAATAGTCAAATGACCTATAACCACTTGTACATTTGACAAAAATAGCTTTGGCGAATTATAAATTGTTCTACTCTGTATTAAAATCATGATTACGAAATTATAATTTTAATAAGCTTAATTACCAGCGAAAATAAGAGATTTCTATTACAAATCCGAATTGTTTCCTAAAATTTTTAGGAAACATAACATAATCTTTGCATCTACATTTAAAATATACCATACAAAAGGTTAATTGATTTAGATTTCTTTTATACAGCTAAAAAAAATTTATTGAAATTTGAGTTTAAACGAAGGCGTTTATAAATTTCTGTTTAAAAAGAATCTACAATAATGTAATTGAAAAAGAATAAATAAAAGGATAATAACATGATATCATGATTTCATAATAATGCTACATGGAACAAGGAAGCTTATCTTTTACGGGTAGAAGTTTTGAATTTATTTAGGTCTTAATATTAAATTAGATTTGATCTAATTAAGTGGTAATTTTTAATCTCGCGTGCACTTTGATATGGTAACACATCTATTAAATAAATTTAATTAAAAATAAGAATATAATTAATGAAAACTGGCATTTTATTAGGATCAAATTCACAAACGCTTAATATTTTAGATTATTGATCTTATTTATATCTACGGCAAATACTCAAACATTAAAATTATAAACATGGTCTTGATATTTTTCAATAACTTTATTGTACAACTATATCAATGTTTATATATTCATTTCAGATTCATGTTTAATTGTTGAATAAATCATCAAACCGTTGTTTCAGAAACTTTATATCAAAGTCATTTCTTTAATATTCGTTAGATCAGAGATTCTGACTTTCGAAATGTCCTATCAAAATTTTTATATACTGTATATGCGCTAAATATAGTAATATCCAAATATAACATTTTGGTAACAAATGAATACAATAGATCCTGAAAATGCGGCGTGTGGTAAAATTTTGCACATTTTTATGTATTATTCTAATTGAAATTTTTTTTTATAAAAATAAAACAAACATTAAATCATTGTTTTAGATTATATTTAATAATAAAATTAAATTTTATACTATTCTCATAATTCATTTATTCGTTTTCTCTATGCGCATATGTAAAATGAAAAATAATTTTAAATAAGTTAAATTCGAAAAAAAATTTCAAATTCAAAAAAAAAAAAAATTTACCTGTTGAATCAGAAATCAAACAATTTTCTAAATTTGGAATATTAAAAGAAAATTGATTAAATTTTTGCGCATAAAAATAAATATAAGAAATTTGATATAACGCTTTTTTACCTAAACTTTCGCTTTATTGTATTCCTTTTCCTCATTTATTACAAATTTAGAGCTTAATTCTTCTTGATTTAAAATTTCATTCAGCTTTGCAGAATAATTAACTTTTCTGCTTGTATAACAAAATAATGGATGATTTTTGGTAATTGTTCGTCACCTAAAAGATTTAATAAAATTAAATAAGATAAAAATAAACTTCTTGCAACAAAAAATGAATTATGTAATAAATTAACTTACTAGGAACACGTATTCTTCTATCACACGATTTTGGATAATAATCACACGATTATACTTTTTACTAATGAATTAGATTTTAGATTTCCTCCATTCATAAGAGCCATTACTATCATATAGTTTGATGTTTTTGGATCTTGGGTTATATTAAATATACGCACAGCTGAAAAAACATCATTTTTAGCTGAATTAAATTGTAAATGATTTTCAAATAAAAATTTAAAATCAATAATAAATAAATTTATTATAATAGAAATAATATATGTTTTAAAAAGAAATACTTACTTCATTTAAAAAATTATCATCAATATTTGAAGAATTATTAAGCTTTCTAATGCAACCCAGTCCAGGACTCCAGGTAGTCATCGTCTTCATCTAACCATTTTGCTTTATAAATAGTACTGGAGCCACCTTCAGTAATATATTCAATTTCACAGAATTTATTATAAGGAATCCATTCTATTAATTCTTGTTCGTTCTTACTTCCATGAATAAACTTGTCGATATATTTATTTCCACTAGTCCATTTATCAAAATTTTGTTGAAATATTTTGCAATTAAAATTTGGCACCAACTTTTTCCACTGTTTAATCAGGACATAAGTCATAATATGTTTCTTGCTCATATTTACTCAAAGTACTTAATGGTTATTTTTAGAATTCTTATTAAACTTTTAGACATATTTAAATACCAATATTTACGGAATGTACAGTAATTTCTATAAAATAATTTTTAATTGCGTGTGAAAGTGTACTTTGATTTACTAGTATGTCTGTACAACATTTATAAATATTTTCTAAAATCCCTAAATTACTTTATTAAAACATTTTAACATTCTTTTACACAAAAACTAAAATCTGATTTGATGATTTACTATATTGAATAACGTTTACGCCAAAATTTTTGTTTTCCGGAGTTACATTAGCGAAAAGAATGATTATTATTATATTCCCATATTTATATTCATTGTCGAATTTACGTATTTGGCAGTACAATGACATATTTTGTAGATCAAACTTGTGATGTTTCACGTGCCAGGGTTTGGAGGTACTGTACGAGTTCCATCCTCATCCAGTCAAATAGTCTTAATCCGAACTGAAAAAAAGGGGCATGTTGAAATCTTTTTTACCATTATGATTTTGAAACTAATAATACTTTTTCGTCAAATGATCAAATATAATCAGAATATTAATCCCAACATCGATTTTAAAATTTAATCAAAGGATTTTATTATGAAATTTAAATTATTGATTGTATTTTTAAACATGTTGTAGTTGTATAAATTGCGTAATTTATTTTTATTTTTATTTTTTTATTTTTAGAAAATTGCTAAATATCACCGCACCACACAAGCATCAGGGTGGTTGTCCAAAATTCCACTCTACGGTAACATTTAGAACAATGATATACTACCGGCAATGTGCCTTTGACCTATGTACGTCGTGTACGGTAATAGATAGTTCTAGAATTTTATATCTATTTCGAAAATTAATTACATGTAGTTCTAGTGTATTAACAAAAATTATGTTAATATATAGTTAGATTAAAACATTCCCCAAAAATGAAACACCTTGTCTAAAAATTTAAGAAGATTAGGTACAGCCATCTTCATGAAACGAAGAGTTTTGTATTTATGTAATAATATATATGTCGTATATTATTTGACACGTGTGAGTAGAGAGTGAATTCACCTAATTTTATATCCTTTTAGTTTAAATCATTTGCAAATACAGGATCGTGATAAACATTAACGTTATCTCCGAAAATGAGTATCTTGTGCCAGCCTGGAACATATCAAACCAGATCCGGGGCATACATGTTTTTGCCTAAAATTCAACCGGACCTGGCCAAATGCAGGCCTCTATCTTGGACATGCTCATAGTAACACGTTGTAATTGGTTGGGGTATGGTACGAAATCCCAAAACAAAATCCTGAAACTCAAAATGAATGACAGGTTCAAAATCCCGAAAAATTGGCCTGCATTAAGCTTTAATGCTGCCCAGAATTATAATTCGTGATTTATTAAACTTCTGAAAAAAATCCCAAAACTTAATTCCGGGCGGCATTAAAGCTTAATGTGAGCTAATTTCGGGATTTCGTACCTGTTGGGATTTTGACCTGTCGGGATTTTCGGGATTTTGGACGGCACCCATTGGTTGAGAATCCTGCTAATTTGAAGTTGATATATTTTTCCATTATAGTATTGTGAAAGTTGAATTAAATCAGAAATTTTAAATGATTTTATTTGCTATTTTAAACAACTCCAGTCCAGATAATTATTTTCTATTTTTAATAAATGATTTGTTTAATTAATCGAAAAAAAAATTTTTTCTTATTCACCATGACTATACAGTATTGAGGACAACTATATTATTTAAAGTATCTTAAGTATCTTTGAATTAAATTAAATAAAAATTAGTTATTATCATCGGTTTATAACCGTTTCTCAGCTATAAGAAAATCTTAAAGAATTCGAATTTAAATAATAAATTTGACTGTGATAATTTGATTGAAAATATATTTATTAAAAATTTTGCAAAAATACGTTTTATTTTTTTCTCAGTATTGAACTATTCATTAACCAATATATATCATGTAAAAAAATAAAATCCCACACAATCCTGCTCATGTTTTTTATACTAGTCCATTTCTCATATGAAAGAATAAAGTACATGATTTTATTTGACCAATGATTTATATATTTCAACTATTATCTAGGAAATAAATATTTGCATATATGTTTTGATTTTCCTGATTACCAAAATGAAATCTTTGATTTTATCGCCATTCTCAAAATAGTGTGGTTTGTGAATACCAATATTCGTGGAATTTTTCCTGTATTCACAATACCTCGTATTCTGGTATTTTTCATTCATCTAAATAAATATAATTAACAGAATCGTTTTTGGTGATTAGAAGATGTTTGTAGAATAGTACTAGTTATCCATTAGATTATCCGGTCAAAACAATTCACAAAATTAAAAAAATTAGTTTATTTATTAAAAAATATATTCTTTAATACATTTAATAAAATAAAATTACTAAAAAAAAAAAATAAGAGAATTTAATATTATTATTTACTAATCCATCTGTTGTATTTTTTCTTCTATTATCATCTGTTATTGTTTGTTTTGTTGATTTTATTCTTATATTTTATTTTTTATATCATATTACTTTCTATTTCTGCTACGTTATTACATCTTTTATTCCCAATTTTTTTCCACAATTAAATGACTGACATCTTTTTTCTAAGCCGGTGTCTTTTCTTTGTTTATATGTATTTTTCCTTCAAATTGTTCTTTCGATCTTGTCCTTTTTTTGACTTTGTCTTTATCTTTGGAAATGTTCTTTGGCTTATCTTTATTATTGGTGACCTGTTTCTTTACAATTTATTATATTTCTTGTTGTTCTTTTAATCATTCACCAGATAGCAAATATTTTCTTTTGCTTAATACTTCTTTTAACTTGTTATCTGTCTTTTTCTTTCATTTCCTCTCATTCCACCTTTTTCTTTTTGCATCTTCTTTGTTATCTTGAGCTTATCTTCTATTATTTGTTTTACCCATATTTATTTATTATTCTTTTTTATTCTAATCTTTTTTTTTAGTTTAATTTTCACATTTCAACATGTTGAAATGGGTTAATTATCTTGAACATTTCTCTCCTCACTTCCAGTAGTGAAGGGTCAGAATATCTCCGAAGATCCAGATTATCTCAGCAATTTTATGTCTTTTTCAATACTTGAGACATTCGTTTTTTTCGTTGTTGCGTATTTCTTGTTTCATCTTGAAGTAGTATTTCTTCTTTTTTCTTTTGTTTTTTTTTGCTATTTGTTGATATCTCCCCATCACTGATCTCATTAGTCTTCAACATTGCTTCATAAACATAAATACAAGGAAATGAAAAAGGGAATTCTAATCTAAACCAAACTGCAGATAGGAGATACTCGACTATCTAACCAGTCTTTCCTTTCCTGATACGAAGAAGACATCATATGCAGTATAAGGAAGATAAGAGGAAGTTTAAAGGAATTTAAAAAGAAACCAAACCAACCAGATAGGAGATGCTCAACTACCTGACTGGCCTGATACGAGAAAGGCCTCTATATACAGTATAAGGAAAGTAAGAGAAAGTGAGGTTAAAGGGACTGAGATCTAGTTTTTAAAATGAAAAAATGAAAAGATAATATTATAGAGAGAAAAAGTGAATCTAGTTTTATTTAAAAAAATAGTAGGTATTTATAAATTTTTTTTTAATTTACAAAGGATGTGTCATGATAACTTATTATGTATTTTTATTATTGATTACGTAATGTTTAATATAGATTTATTTGTTCATTTTTATTACCAAATTTATTTATTTTTAATGACGGGTAAGCCAAGAGTCACAAACTCACAATCCATATTTTTTACGCGTTGCATATTAGTTATATTAGGTCATAATTTCTATAATTAGGACAAAAATTTTGCTTTTACTATTTTTTTTTTTTTTACACACATTCTTTTAAATAATAATAATAATTTTGAAATTTTATTCATTATAATATTGTTGAAAATTCTGTAAATGTTCCATTGGTCGAGTTGTATAATATTATCATCCTTTACTTAAAAATGTTTGCTTAAACAAAAAAAAAAACTTCTGAATTAATTAAAGAAGAGATTATTATGGTTGAACGTTTAACAAAATCAGCTGTAATCCAAAATCGTGTTGATGAATTGTTCCAAATCCATTTTGCCCCTTAGGGTATTGACTCAATGCCAAAAATCATTATTCGATTAATTTGTCATAAATTTTTAAACAAGACTGAATTGGATACGATCGATTATATATTTAGATATATGTAATAGTTATTTCATGGGGACTAACATCTGTGACCAAATATTGATTGGTATGGTACATAACAAATATTCGTCCCCAACGATTATTGAATGAAACTTGGATGAGTTGATGAAGAGTAGATCTGTTAATCTTTATACTTGTGTATAAATAATGGGTGTAATTTTTCAGCATAAGTCATTCTAATTTTTTAAGCATCATTTTATGGTATTGAAACAGTATTGAAACTGTAAGTGCATTTTCACATTAAGATCCTGGAGTTGCGCACTTACTGCCTCTACTTTCTAGCGTTTTTTAAATTATCAATCCATAGATTTCAAGCGGAAATTTGTAATTATGATTACACAACAAAAAAGTAAATATGAGTAAGCAATCAACAAATCAAATCAAAAAGATAAATAACAAACTTCATTAACTTTCATGGCGTCGCCCACAAAAAAATGGTAGCCGGATTTATTTGCCGGTTAGTTAGGTTAGGTTAGGACATACGGCATCACATCCCGAATTATAATTATTCTGGGGACAATATGAAAAATGCTAATTGTCATCATTAATTATCACACTAATATTATTCATTATTCCTCTGTGTAAATCATGTGATTTACTGCGTTTTGAATTGCCGACAACTTGTCACCCGATGTACAATTATCACCCGATATGCAGATTATCATGCGATCCGCTACCAACTATTCTCTAAAAGAAATTATCATACACTTTTTTTTTACTTTACGTTAAAAGTTAAGAACCAAATACAGATAATTTAGGAAAAGTACCATTTTTATGTATAGAAAAATTTATTTATTTTTTTCGTCTAGAAATTTCAAATACAAATCCCAAATTGAAAAAAAAATTGTTAAAGGTGTGTACTAAAACTCGTAGAGTGAGGCTATGGAGCGTGACAGACTATCACACATAGGTCGAGAAGGTAGTGTAGTAATGTTATTGCTACAGTTGACCGCCTGGTCAACCGTTATTGTTCAGTTCATTAGGGCTTCAACCTTGAGTTATTAAGTATACCAAGCAAACACATAGACTTTGCATAATATTTTTACTCATATTTGTGGGGAGAGGGATATTTTAATAGGCGGTGCTATTCTGTTTGCTGTGTAGCCAGTAAAAAAAATAATAATTTATAATTAAAAACGTGTAATTTATCCGAAAGAATGCATGCATGTACGATCATGCAAATCGGTAAATAAAATGAACCCCTATTTACATAAAAAAAATTTTCTTTTGCTCTGTATATTTTTTTTTAAAAAAAAACGTACAAGTGTTCATTTCATTAATTAAGACAACAATAATATAAAATTTAGGATAAGAAACTGTTATACTATGGAATAATTTATAAATTATTGTTTTTAGGGTCCAAGATGGACTTGAGGTAAATATTTTTGTATTAGTGATTTTATATAAAAAAAAATTTTTTTCGTTTATTTGTTTAATTAATATTAATAATTCATTATTTTCGTTAATTTCGTAGGATAAATTAATCTTATATTAATCAATGCTCATAAGCTTTTCTTTCATCCAACATTTGTACATCAATGAAATTGCAAAAGTTTATTTGACTTATTCGAATATTGAATGAAACTCTAGAAACATGTATCGATCTAATATGCTTGAAGATATTATTAAAATGTGAAACTATGTATTAAACGAAAGCGTAAGTGATAATTATGGGACCTGATGAATTATTTGAGGCATCATAAACAAACTTATTTGGTATTTGTGGAGTGGGAGGAAGTTTGATGTTCATAATTTAAAAAGTTGACTCGCCCTGAAGCGCTCTTAAGGTAAGAATTTGTGTTTATAGGAGGGGGGGGGACTTTTGCATATTTCATAGATTTAACAATTCTTTATTCGCTTTTTAGGCATTGAGAATATTGAAAATTATGAGACGTGTTGGGGTTTAAATAAATTAATGACCATCCCCCTTCCTCTGTCTGTCCTAGACCTTACATAATTAGAGTAGGAGAGGAGCGAACGAATGTTGGTAAGAATCCACATCCCTTTACACTAATTTTAATTTTAAATGCAAATGATTTTATGTAAAAGTAATTTTATTTCGTATCATTATTGTTTTTTTTTTACATTCTTTTTTTTTACAAGATGTGCTGAATTTTCAAGAAATTTTGTTCGAGAAAAAGGTATTTTTTTTTGATTTTTATCATATTAAATAAGAATATGAAAACTAATTACAATTTTTTTTTCCAAACTATAGATTGGCGTAATATTGAAATATTTTTTTATATAATTTTATTATGGATGGCGCATTTTATAGTTAAAAAAATATTATCTTTATTAATATTTTTATCAATAACAAACAAAAAAAAAAAAATCATATAAAATGAAAAGAAGAGAATTCAAACCATATACGGAAGTTAAAGAAAAAATTTCTCTATATAAACAAGATCATATACAGTATTATCAAATCCATTCAAAATCTCCTAATAAAGTATCATTATGAAGACAATGTTTAATTATTCCTTTCTTTTTATAAAGATTACCTAAGTTTTTTATTTTCTTTCTTCGTTGTCGTTGAAGTTCCAAATTTCTAGAATGATTATTATTATTTGTATCAAAATGTAAAAACATTGGAGGTCTATCCTTCCAGTTATCAAAAAATGATTCTAAAAAATCTACATTTAAACTTATAAAATCAGAACGAAATTTAAATTTGAATAAATTAATTGGTGATGATTCAATTAATATTTTAAATAAATTATCCCAACAAGATTCACCAAATCCATTAATAAGAAAAACTAATCCTTGTAAATTTTTACAATTTAATAATAAATTTTCTAATTCTAAAAAAAAATTGGACATCAATAATATTTTAAGATATTTTAAATTAGGACAATATTGTGTAATTTTTTGTAAAATATATTTTTTATCATCACGAATATTAAGAATACTAATTTCAGTAAGATACCCTTTTGTACTTTCTATTATATTTGTTAAAAGTTTTAGTGGAATTTGATTAGCCTTTAAAACTTTTAAATAAGGTAAAGATACTACATTTTTCAAATTAATCCAATTTGTTTTTGAATCAACAATCGCTTCTATATCCAAATTAATTAAATTTACAAAACATGAAAGAATATTCGTAATAGGTAACCAACTGATTCTCAAATATCGTATAGTATTCGCATTTTTAATTAATGTTTCTTCAAGAGTTTCCCGGTATCTCAAACTTGATTGATAATCATTATAATTACGACAAATTAATTGAACATCATTTAAATTTCTTTGAGCTTTAATTAATTTAACTATTCTAGAATTAATTGAATGTTGTTTAATAATTATTAATCTGATTCTTTTAATCTTATGACAAATTTTAGATAATTGTTCTAAAGCTTTTTCGTTTGAGTTATCGTTACAATAAAAGGATTCAAGTTCCGAAAGACATTGATTAGCCCCAGGAATATGACATTTTTGAGGATCAAATAGGCTTGAAATAGTAAGAGAAATAAATTTTGTATTCCTATTTACAAATAATTTTAAAATTTCTTCTCTTACAATTGATTTATCATCAATTTTTACAAAATTTAACATTATTTCTAATATATGTAAATTTAAATGTCTCCAAAACCTAATATAATTAAATGAAGGTTCTCGATACTCTTCTCCAAAAAGTTTAAATCCTCGATTCTCCAAATAATTTCTTGATTCTTCTGATAAATGTAAAAGTATTACATAAAATAAAACATTTTTTTGATATTTAGATAAATAATTATCATCATTATTTATCCAAAAACCTGGTGCTGTTTTACTTGGTTCACTATATTTTCCTGTTGGATATTTCCATAAGATTGGTACTATCGTTTCACACCAAGTTTTGTTAACTCTAAGACATGAATAAAGGAATTTTTTATTATCTTGTAATTCTTCAAATATTAAGAAAAGTACGTCTTTATTGAGCTTGAACATTTTTTTTATATATGTGTATGTGTAAAGGTTTTTTTTTCCAAGTTTTTTTTTTCTAAAAGGTATTAAGAAGATTTTTGATGTAAAGATGTAAAAGATGTTTTTCTAAAAAGTTTTTGTAGCGCGCGTCAATAAAATACGCAAATTCAGATTCTGTGTAACGTGTAACATTCAATCATGTTCACTCACTGACAGTATATACTAGTTTTTCATACACGAAGTAACTAATGTAACAATGTAACAATTAATCAAGCGTTTAAATTGTTTAAATAAGAATAGTCATATCGAGATTGAATACCTTTTTCAAAAAAAAAAAATTGATTATCCTAATCTCAATAGGATACGAACATGCGAGCGCGACACGCTCGTCGAAAAAAATGATTATTTTATAAAAATATTTAATTTGTGTATATATATATATAACAATTGTTTTTTTTTTTACTTTATTTTTTGTTTTTTTCCTTTTATAAAATCACTAATAAAAAAGTATATATATATATATATATTACGTAAAAAAAGAAAGAAATATTATATTTATATATAAATGTATATATATTTTTTTTTAAAAAAAAATCAAAAATAGTCTATAAAAACTATAAAACTAATAATAATATAAAAATATTTTTTTTCAAAAAAAAAAAAAAAAAATTTTTCAAAAATTTTTCAAGAATTTTTATACAACAAAATAAAAAACATATATATATAAAAACTATAATATAAAAAGATAATATAATAATACAATAAGGTAAAATAAATTTACAAAAAAACGAAATTTGGTTTTTTTTTTGTTACGTTACAATAATTTATACAAAAAGAAAACTATATTCATTATTTTTTTTTTCTCCTCCCTGATCACAACTTAAACAGATTCTTTTTCACGTAAAAAAAAAATTGTCTAATTTACATTTTCCACTTACTACTAACATATATATAACAATCAATCTTTCCATACCATCATAATACCCCACGCTCTCACGCTCCCACGCCTCCCAAACTTTCACGCTCCTACGTCTCCTACGCCTCCTACGCCCCCAATTAACAGTTATCATTATTACTAGAAAATTCTATTTTACTTTTTAAATTTTGAGCAAAACTATTATTAGGATCAATAACTAATACTATATCAATATCAAGTAAAGCATAATCATACATTTCCATAGAATAATAAACATAACTTCTTTCACATAATCCAAAAATATCATTAGGATCTCTTAATAAAGCTTTATTAAGATCAATTAAAGCTTCTTCAAATTTACCAATAATTCTATAAACACTACCACGATTTAATAAAGCTTTATTTTCATATTTAATATTATACGCCCTATCTTTTACTGTAAGTAAACTTTTTCCTAAATCATCTAATGCTTGCGTATAACATCCAAGTGAACGATATAATGCACCACGTAATGAAAGCGGATAACACCAATTTGGTTGTATTTCTAATACTTTATTTAAATCAATTAAAGCATCATCAAATTTTTCCAAAGTATATAAAACTTCTCCTCTATAACATAAAGCCCAACTATTTTCAGGTTCAATCATTAAAGCTTTATTTAAATCTTCTAAAGCTTTATCATATTTTCCAAGAGTATTATATAAAGCACCACGTGTTTCCAAAGTAAAAGCATGATTAGGATCAAATTGTAACGCTTTATCTAAATCAATTTGAGCTTCATAATACCTATTTAACATATAATAAATAGCTCCACGATTTGCTAAAGCGAAAACACTATCATATTTTAATTGTAAAGCATAATCTAAATCACGTAAAGCTTCTTCATATCTACGAAATGTTCTATTTAAAGCTCCTCTACTCTCTCTTGCTAAAAGATTATCAGGTACGATAGAAAGTGCTTGATCTAAATCATTTAAAGCTTCCGCACCTCTTCTTAACATTCTAAAAACTTCACCACGACTTGTAAGAGCAAAAGAATTATCAGGATCTATTTCAAGAGCTTTATTAAAATCTTCTAAAGATAATTCAAAACATTGAACTAAACGATAAACTTCTCCTCTACCCCTTAATAAGAAAGCATCATTAGGATCTAAACTTAGAGCGTGATTAAGATCAGTAATAGCTGATTGATAATTTCCAAGTAAACGATGTATTTCACTTCTATGTTTAAGTAAACAAATATTGTCCTTATCTAATTTTAAAGCTTCATCAAAATCATAAAGAGCTTCATTTAAATCTCCTAAAGATTGATAAATTTCACCACGATTTTTATGAGCAAAAATTGATTTAGGATTTAATTTTAATATATTATTAAAATCCATTAAAGCTTCAACATTTTTTCCCATTTGTCTAAAAAGAGCACCTCTTCTTTCTAATGCTAAAGTATTATTTTCTTCCCTTTCTAAAGCACTATTTAAATCCGCTAAAGCCATATCAAATCTACCAATTAAACGATAAACTTCACCACGATTAGCTAAAGTTGAAGAAGTATTTCTTGGATCTAATAATAAAACATTATCCAAATCATCCAAAGCTTCAGGAAATAATTTTAAATTACAATAAACTTTAGATCGACGAGTTAAAGTATAAGGATTATTTGGTTCTAAATTTAAAGCGGAATTAAAATCACTAATAGAATCAGAATATTTTGCTAAAGAACAATTTACTTCAGCTCTAGCTCTAAAAGCAAAAGCATTTTGTTGTATTTTTAATGATCTTGATAAATCAATCATAGCTAAATCATATCTTTCAGTTAAACGATAAATTTCACCTCTTAAAGCGTAAGCTCTTGATTTTTGAGGATGACGTTGAATAGCCATAGTTAAATCTTGTAAAGCTGAATCCCATTTTTCCATTTGATGATAAGCGTAAGCTCTATCACATCTTGCAGAATAAGAATATGGTTGTTTATCTAATACTCTCGTATAATATATTATTGATTCGTGAAATTTTTTTTGTTCCATCAATTCATGAGCTTTTGTAAGTTGAGGATTATCTTTTTTTGATTTTGTAAAGAATTTTTTTAATTTACCTTGATTATTTTGAGGATTTAAATTATTATTTGAAGAAGGAGTAGTAGTAGTATTAAAAGGAGAAGAAGGATTTTCGTTTTGTAAATTTTCAACGGAAAAAGAAGAGATAGTAGTATTATTACTATTATTACTATTAGTACTAAGAGTATTATTTGATGAACTACTACTACTACTATGATGTTGATGATGATGACCTAGAGTAATTCTACTACTTATACCACTAAAAGTAGATTTAGTAAATTTACGACTCATTACAGGAACTTGATTGGTAGTAGAATTTATATTAACAAAAGTAGAACCACCACCATTAGTTTTATTATTATCGTTATTATTTTTGTTGTTGTTATTGTTGTTGTTGTTGTTGATGTTGTTGTTGATGTTGTTGATGTTGCTGTTGCTAATATTGCTAATATTACTGACATTGCTGTTACTGTTGTTTTTGTTGTAGTTACTGTTGCTATTGTTGATGTTATTGATGTTTATACTATAATTACTATTATTTAATGTTGGTAATTGTGTTGCAGATGATGTTAAAGTTGATGTATAGAACGGCATTACTTGACTATCAGGTTCTGAAGCACGACGTGGTCGAATCAACATTGGATTTATGGCTTCAGAACTATTATAATACTACAAAAAGTGGGCGTAGTAAAGGAAAAAAAAAAAAATAAAAAGAAAAATAAATTTATTAAAGAAATGGACTTCATTTTATTTATTTATTTATTTAATTATTTAAAAAAAAGGAGGTAAAAAAAAAATTATAATAATAATAATAAAAATAAATATAATAAATAATTACTTACTGAATTTGCATCAATACTTGAATTTCTTGCGATGGATGTTGTATGTCGTCTAAATTGCTTTATTTGTTGTTCCATTTTTGAATACACTTATCAGATAACCAAAAAAAAAAAGGACTATGGGGCGGAATAATTAATTTAATATATTAAAAATTGTGGAGTGAATGAATATCGATAATCGACTATGAGAATGGATATCGACTATGAGGAGAGATATTAATTCGAAAAATAAGGTTTTATAATATAAATACTAAAATAGTAGGAGAGACAAATATATATACAATATATATATATAGGATTTATAGTACTCTGAAAAAAATATATTCAAGAAAAAAAAATAGAAAAAAAAAAAAGAAAAACAAATTTTATTTTTCAGTTTTTTCGGCAGAAAAAAAGATAAAAGGTATTATAAAATATATTTTAAATTCATGTGGAATGGTTTTTATATTTTTGTTATCGATAAACAAAGTACGTAAGAGATTATTAGTAAAATGCAAAATGCTGAGCTAAAAAGTTTTAAGATTTTTTGTGAAATGTTTGTTTTTAAAAAAAACTGATTGAAATCGTTTTAAATCATAATGTATAAAAAAAAAAATTTTTTTTTTTTAAATACAATCAAGTGATAAAAAAAAANAAAAAAGAAAAATCAAAATAGGATAAATTTGGTTAAAAAGTTTTCAATAATTTATTTATTTAGTACAATTATGTCGATATGCTATATTTAATCTATAGTTGCATTAAATAAACCTGTTTGATTTATTTATAAAGATATGATTACTATATGAATCAAAATACAGGTTTTATACAACATTTTATTTTAGGGTTTATCAAATGATAATTTATTTTAATGCAAAAAATCCTGTTGAATTTAAATCTTTCAAACCTTAATTGTTTTATTATTATTAATTGACTTTTGAATGACTATAAAAAAATGCCGAAAATGTAAGGAAAAAAAAAGGTCCGATTACTAAGATTTAAAATTCTATAAATAGATTGACGAGTTTAGAAATAAAAGAGAGTATTTACCGTAAAATAATAAAAAAAATCGATGCAAACATGATTTAATAACAGATAAACACACACACAAAAAAAAATAAAAAATAAAAATAAAAAAAAATATATTTGATAACCATTGATTCGTTCCGTTTGTTCCATATATTTTATTGTTTAATATAGTTACCGAAAAAGGAATGCAATTAATTTAACAAATATCTTATTTTACAGGTATCTTTTAATCATTTTCAGGTTGAAAATAAAGTTAATTTTATTGATATTATCAGTTATAAAGTATCTTATTAACTTTAATTTTACTCTTTATTGATATACAATAATAAATAATCTGCACGTCAACATACATCATTGTATTATTGTTATTTCTATCATCATTCAAATTCGATTATAAGAATTAAAGAAGTGTGACTCGGAAATCGCCAAATTCGGTATTGTCTCGGAGATAGATATTTACTCCCTTTTTATTATAAATATTATATTTTCTATTTTTATACCTTTATTTTATCTTATTTTTGTTTAGAAACCTTGTTTGGGTTTCAAAAGTGTAACTATTTAACTTGTAATGGTTAATCAAGACTAAATTAGTGTTTGGTTTCTAAATTATTTTTTTTGTACTGCGTAGTGCTAATATAATAAGGAACTATCATTTCCGAACTACGGGAAATTATAAATTTTTTGTATCACACCTGATCTACATCATACTTATATTCATTATGTAAAATTTGAAAATGATTATAATGAATATCAAAATAAGATAATTCTTTTCGCTAATGTAACTCCGGAAATAACCCATTTTTTGGCGTAAACATTATTCGTTATAGAATCAGATTTTAGTTTTTATGTAAAAGAACGTTTTAATAAAAAAATTTAGGAATTTTAGAAATATTTATAAATGCGATACAGACATACTAGTAAATCAAAGTATACTTTCGCATGCAATTAAAAAATATTATATAGATATTATATTCCGTAAATCTTAGTATTTCTTTTAAAAATGTCTAAAAAGTTTAATAAAAATTTCAAGACTAAAAACAATCATTTAAATACTTCGAGTAAATATGAACAGAGAATAAATTATAGTGTATGTCCTAATTGTAAACGACCAACTACTTTCTATGATTGGTGTCAAAATTGCAAAAGCAAAATATTTCAAAAATATTTTACTAAATGGACTAGTGGAAATAAATATATTGACAAGTTTATTCAAGAAACTCAGCTTAAAGCAAGAAGTTATAGTGAATTTATAAAATGGATTCCACATAATCGATTCAGTAATATTAAATATCTTGCTAAAGGTGGATTTAGTACTATTTATACGGCATATTGGTTGGATCATCCAGATTCTTCTTTTCTTGGCACTAACCACGCGGTTGTATTAAAAAGCTTAAATAATTCTTCAAATATTAATGATGATTTTTTAAATGAAGTAAGTTATTATTTACATTTCATTTATATTATGGTATATAATTAATTATAATTCATATTTTAAATGTTTAGTTGAAAAATCATTTACAATTTAATTCAGCTAAAAATGATGTTTTTTCAGTAACGTCTGTACGTATATTTGGGATAACTCAAGATCCAGAAACATCAAATTATATGATAGTAATGCAGTATATTAATGGAGGGAACCTAAGATCTAATTTATTAACAAAAAAATATAATCCATTTGAAAAATATGAAGATTTATTGGAAATTGCGGGAGCACTTTTAACTTTACATACGTGTAATTTAATTCATGGTGATTTTCACAGTGGAAATATTCTCTTAAATAATTTCTATTCCAAAAATTGTTTTGATGTTACTTATATAAGCGACTTTGGATTAAGTAAACCAGTAAATAAAACTACTAATTCAAATGAAATCTATGGAGTAATCCCTTATATGGCCCCAGAAGTTTTACGTGGAAAACCATATACCAAAGCCGCTGATATTTATTCTTTTGGAATAATTATGTGGGAATACACATCTGGTATTCCTGCTTTTAATGANGTATCTCATGATTTTAATCTTTCTTTAAATATTTGTAAAGGATTAAGGCCNAAAATCGTTNAGNGNACACCTCCAGTATATGNAAGNTTAATGAAAAGATGTTGGGATTCTGATCCTAATAAAAGACCAACAGCTGATGAATTAGTTCAAATTCTTTCTTGGTGGTATGATTACTATCCAAAAGATTACGATGATCTTAGAATACCTGTTCCTAGTAAGTAAATTTTTCATTGAATAATACGTTTCTCCTCATTTTTTCTTTTAATTCATCTTTCTTTATTTTATTAAATCTCTTAGAAGACGAACCAATTACTAGAAATCATTCATTATCTTGTTATACAAGCAGAAAAATNGATTATTCTGCAAAGCTCAATGAAATTTTAAATCAAGAAGAATTAAGCTCTAAATTTGTAATAGATGAAGAAAATGAAAATAATGATCAAGAAACAATGATGGTATTAAGCGAAAGTTTAGGTAAACATTATATCAAATTTTTCATATTTATTTTTATACACAAAAATTTAATTCAATTTTCTTTTAATATTCGAAATTTAGAAAACTGTATTATTAAATAGGTAAATTACTGTTTATAAAAATTAATTTTTGATTTCATCCTCAAAATTTAATAATGATATAAATGTAATTTCGTTGGTACTTGGTACCACTAGGTCTATAACTTGAATTTTTGCTATATAAAATAGTGTGTATTTAAAATCATGTACATAATCATAAAATATTAGATTCTTTAAATAATAAGATCGGAACTTTTTTCGAACATGGGAACGCAGATCTTTTTATAGAGACGAAAGTAAATAATTTTCTATTTTTTTTCGTAGCCATTTTATTAATTAACAATCTTTAAAAAATATATTGTATTCATTGACATAATTAAAAAAATATTAAAACGAAAATAAAGAATATACCGTAAATTAAATATATTATGCGAAGAGATAATGTGTAACAAATAAAAATGAGACAAAACATATGGTTAAAAAGTTATTTAGTGTTCTACATTAAAATTTTTTATATGATCAAAAAAAAATTTACTACTGTATATATATATATATATATATCTTCATATTAGAAAAGAACTTTTGCGTAAATTTGGAACGTTCGTTATATAAATATCTTATTAGTAATGTTGTAGCACAAAGCCCCAAACTCTATACATCAAACATGGGAAAATCTTATATCCGAAACTTAACCATGTCCCAGTCTAAACACTTTAAGCTATAGTTAAATTTTGGACGTACGATTGTCCTGGGAAACTTTTAGTGCTACACTTGATCTACTTATGATTATATGTAAATTCTATAATGAATATCAAAAAAGGGAATTTAATAATATAATCATTCTTTTAGCTAATAACTCCGGAAATAACCATTTTTTTGGCGTAAACATTATTCGATATAGAATCAGATTTTAGTTTTTATGTAAAAGAACGTTTTAATTAAAAAATTTAGGAATTTTAGAAAATATTTATAAATGCCATACAGACATACTAGTAAATCAAAGTATACTTTCGCATGCAATTAAAAAATATTATATAGATATTATATTCCGTAAATATTAGTATTTCTTTTAAAAATGTCTAAAAAGTTTAAGAAAAATTTCAAGACCTCTAAAAATAACTATTTAAATACTTCGAGTAAATATAAGCTAAAAAGAAATTATGGCTTATGTTCTGATTGTAAACGACCAAACACTTCCCATGGTTGGTGCCAAAATTGCAATAGCAAAATATTTCAAAAAGATTTTGATAAATGGACTAGTGGAAATAAATATATTGACAAATTTATTCAAGAAACTCAGATGAAAGCAAAAAGTAAATATGAAGTTATAGAATGGATTCCTTATAATCAAATCCGTAATATTGAATATCTTGCTAAAGGTGGATTTAGTACTATTTATACGGCAAATTGGTATGATTATATCTCGGTTGTATTAAAAAGCTTAAATAATTCTTCAAATATCAATGATGATTTTTTAAATGCAGTAAGTTATTTTTTACATTTCATTTATATTATGGTATATAATTAATTATAATTCATATTTTAAATGTTTAGTTGAAAAATCATTTACAATTTAATTCAACTAGTGATAATAGTTTAACTGTACGCATATATGGGATAACTCAAGATCCAGAAACATCAAATTATATGATATTAATGCAGTATATTAATGGAGGGAACCTAAGATCTAATTTATTAATCAAAAAACATAGTCTATTTGAAAAATATAAAGATTTATCTCAAATTGCGGCAGCACTTTCAACTTTACATACGTGTAATTTAATTCATGGTGATTTTCACAGGGAAATATTCTCTTAAATGATTTTATCCTTGCCCTTAATGGTTATGATTTTATTTTTATAAGCGACTTTGGATTAAGTAAACCAGCAAATAAAACTACTAATTCAAATGAAATCTATGGAGTAATTCCTTATATGGCCCCAGAAGTTTTACGTGGAAAACCATATACCAAAGCCGCTGATATTTATTCTTTTGGAATAATTATGTGGGAATACACATCTGG
>QKYT01000445.1:14262-43036 GCA_003550305.1 Glomus cerebriforme | reverse complement strand
CATATTTCCATATTGAAAACTTATCATAATCGAATGGTACAAAATTATATCTATTATAAGTAGATTTTTCTTCAAGATCTTTATAAATAACACATTGTTCNCTTCTACTTCTCCATTCTTCAAACTTTTCTGATTTACNGATGTAATAAATATATTTTGGATCTGGTTCATGAGACCAAAAGTGAATATNATGTAATGCTTCATAATCTGCTATTTGTCTTGCTCTAAATCTTAATAAAGCTTGTCTTCCTTTCTTTGCTGCTTTTTCATATANANCACTAAAAATTATAATACATAAATATATTTTAGAATTTATAAATACATTTACGAAAAAGAACAAAAATTTTTAATCAAAATGATTATTACCCCATAAAAGCGATAAACATATTTTGTAAAATAGTTACAAATAAAACGCTAGCAAGTATACTAAATATATCAATAGCCCAAAAGTCAAATATATCCCTTTGAACCCAATTACCAGAAGTCCAAAAATATGCGGCTTCTACAGAAGTCAAAAATCCAGAGAATGGATTATCATTATTATCTTTATAATTAGTATTGGATTTAATTTCTATATCAAGCGTTTCGTTGTTATTAGTAGCATTTCCACTAAATGTGCTATTTTTCTTATTAATAATATTTGGATTTTGAAGTAAAGCGAACCTGTAAACAAATAAAATTTTTTTTATTAATACATTCATATTTTTAAATATGCGAAAACAAAATGAACTTTTTTGGAACCAAACAATTACATTGTGTGAGCGAATGCAACCATTACTACCGTGAAAAATAAAATAAATGGAAATACTGTTTTAACGATAATCATAACATAGTAAATGTAAATGGCAATATCTATTTAAATAAAATGTAATAATTAATAATAATTATAATATGTGACGGTTGAAAAATAGAAAAATTCTTACATGATATTAGGCGGAGATATAAAATCTAAAATGATATAAATATATATTAATAAATAAATTTATAAGCAAACTAAAGTAAAACTTAAAAACTTACAAATTCAATCCAAAGTATAAATATTGAGAAGGATATTCCAACAATTATCCTAGTATTAAACTATGTTAACATTTCCAAATCCATCAGAATGTTGAAAATCAACAAATATATAAGACATTACAATTGTTGGGATAATGATTGAAAGTAAATCAAAATAGTTAAAAACTTCGCTAAAATATTTTTTAAATCCATGATGAAAACATTGTATAATTTCGGTTGCCATTAAATAAACTGCTAAATAATAAAACAATCCAATTAAAACTAATAAAAAGGTATTATATTTTTCTTCCGTAACATTATGAGTTATATACGCATTACTAACAAATATAAAACAGAAAGCAAAAATAATAAATCGAAGAAAGAGTAGAATGAAAAAAGTTCTTGCATTTCGCCAACGAAAATCGATGACTGCTTCTGTAGCTGGATTATCATACATATCATCATTATCCTCATATCTAATAACTCTTGCAAAGGGACTTAATTTATTTATATCTGAGTGTCTAATTTGATACCATCGAGGAATGAATAATAACCAAAGAATCTTTAAAAGAATTTTTATGAAACCAAATTCTGCAGTTTTATCATTATTTTCTTTTTTAACCTTCTTAATTTTGTGTATAGTAAATCCGGGAAGGGGAACCACACGCAAAGCTATTGGCGATTTTTCATAATCTTTATCAAAGAATTTAACCAATTTATTCTTCATTTTTTTAAAATTATCAATCATTTGTTGAGTGAAAGAATCAAGCTTTGACACTTTATCTGATTGTAGTTTGTCTACAGGTCTAAATGCTATGAATACTTTTTCACGAAAATACCCTGATCTAAATCCATTTGGTATAATATCATAGGGGTCTTGTGCAGAAAAGTGATCTTGATCTGCAAAACATTCTTTACGAAATAATTTTTTAGCATAATCAACTGTATAAAAAAAGAAAGATTTGGTTAAAAAATTTGATTAAATAATAATAATAATAATTAAACCAACCGTAATGATATTTATACAAAAATGGAAGAGCTCTAGAAACGGTAGTCATCCAACCAGCATATTCTATCGCATGTCTCGTATAATATTCTAAAAGATACGCAACAATCATCGTATCTTTGAGCTCGCGCCCTATGAAATGAACGTTAGATGATCTAGTGAATTAATGCTACATCAATAAACATGATAATTACCTTTGCAATGATAAATTGCCAATTCTAAATCATTAGTTGGCTCAATTTTCCTAGGTTCGGATTCATTAGTTGGTTCTTCAAAAGGTCTAAGATCATCATCTTGTACAAAATTTCGCTCTTTTTTCCAATATACATTCCTTGGTATATGTTTGATTACGAACTTTTCTTTTATTCCATTATTACAACTTTTATCATTAGCGGGACAATTCTCATCATTTCCAAATAATATAAATTTAATCAAATGATCACAATCGCCAAGAATTAGATTTTTCATGACATTATGTCTAACATCCAACAATCTAAATTGATCGGGGCTATTATTAATAAATCTCCATATCATATGATTAATATACATAACCATCTCATCATACTAATTTAAAAATAAAAATAAAATTAGTTTTAGAAAAAA
This sequence comes from Glomus cerebriforme, assembly GCA_003550305.1. NCBI lineage: Eukaryota > Fungi > Glomeromycota > Glomeromycetes > Glomerales > Glomeraceae > Glomus > Glomus cerebriforme. The sequence goes on along the minus strand of QKYT01000445.1, from coordinate 40,431 downwards.
AAAAGAATAGAAAAACACATATTTACTCTAATTTATGTTAACTTACACAATGTACTTTAGAAAAATTATTTGAAAGATATCTTCTACGTTTATTTAAATGCTCCAATGCTTTACATGCAGATCTTATTGCATTAACTTTTTCAACAATATCGTTCCATTGGATTATCCTTTTCTTTCGTTTTAAATTCCCTTTCTCATTTTTCTCATCCCAGTAAACTTTCAAACGTAAGTGTTCATGTCCAAATTCAATCTTCTCAATATGTAAACCGTTATATGCGTCATCATATTCTTGATCTATTGGGACACCATTTGTCCAAATATACTCAAGGAATGGTTCACCTTTGTTAGGACAATTTTTTTTATGATGGATTTTATGCCAGATTTGAACGGTAGATTTACCAACAATAAGTTCCACAGTTTTCTCATCATTATGATCAAGGCAAAAAGAATAAGATTCATATCTATCCGTTACCCATGGTTCTTTACCGTCAGCTACTATGCAAAATTTTTTATAATTTTCTAGACCATTCTCATATAATATTATCCCTTTTTTTTCTTTTACTGGAATTTTTTTCTTTTCTTTTTCTTTCTTAATTTCAATATTTTTAAGAATTGATCTAACATTTCCTTTATCATCAACATGTAAAAGATTTCCTGAAGTTCTAGCTAGACAGGTATCAAGATCCTCCAACGGTATTGATTCGACTTTATCAGTATTATATAAATTCCAGATTATAGCTCTCTGTCTTTGTTCTTTATCATCTCCAATTATAAGTAACATTTCATCATTATAAATGAATTCTAATAAGTGAATTTTTTCGATATCGCCTTCAAAATTTTTTGCCGCGATTTGCAAACCGTTCTCAACTAAGTACAATCTAAAAGAGTCATTCAAAAAAGTTAAAAAAAAAAAAATAGATAAAAAGATGAAAGAATCCAATATATATATTAAAAAAAAATTATTATTTACTTACTTAATAGAATGAAGACCTCGAGTATAACATAATTGTAATTTATTTTTACTAATAGTGAAATTGTTTTTATTATATTTTTTTATGTGCTTATCCTTATTTTTAACTATCTTTGCCTCAGTTTCAAACTTCATTTCAGCCAGATTACAAACTGTAAATACATAATAAAATTTGTTTAATATATTTATTTATTATAAAGATTTTAACATAAAATTTTAAGAATAAATATTTACCTTCAAGAACTTGAACCTTATTTTTATATTTTTCGACCAACAAATAATTATTATAAAGACACGCGAGAAGTCTATTCATACAATCCGTTAAGTTTCCTGTGTGCCAATAATTTAATTCATCCTTCATACTTTTTGGATAATCAAATTTCTCACTATAATTAAAACTTAAATTTTCATTGTTATATTCATAATTATATATTCCATTAAAATTCAATAATATAAATCTTTTTAAATTTTGATTATTGATAATATCATCTTGTTTATTGATATCACCTTGTTCATTAATAAATCTTGGAATTCCTGAAATATCACCACAATAATGATGATAATTTAGAGGATAATCTCTATTTGCTAAACTATAACTTTCGTTTGATTCGTTTAATTTAAAACATAAAATAATGGTTTTTCCTTGAGAACCAAAATCAAAAATCTTTTTTTCAGCTATTAAAAGATATTCAATGTACAATGAGTCTCTCTTGTGAACAAGTGAATCATTCGACATATTCATTTTATAATAATTTTCAGTGGGACCATTCATATCATTTTCAACATTTGTAGGTTCCCCCTTTTTTCCTTTCATATCCATTTCAACGTCAATGTAAGATATAGCTACAAAGATAAACTTTTCGTTACCATAAGTTTGTAAACTTGATATATTGAATGACCATCTGTATTGATCATTATTTGAAAAGTTTTGATTACTCTGATAGTGTGGGTCATTGTAAATCTTTAAACTATTAAATTTATCATCAATTTCGAAATTAACTATTATTTCATTAATTATATCGTCACCTTCTTGAAGACGGTTAAAGAAGGTTTGATTTTCATTAATTGGACTATCGAGCTCAGAAAAATCGGCAAAAGTCGCATCTTGCTCATTATCATTTTTGGCTTCATCGTTTTTTGAGTTTGTGAACGAACGGTAATCACTATTTTTATAAATTTTAAATCTATGATTCGCTATTAATTTATATTTTGTTTTTTTTTTTAAAAAAAAACAAAAAGAATAAGTATTACGATAAATAGAAAAAAAAAAATTATTATAAATTATTATTACACGATCATTATTTTTTTTATGCTGATCGACAAATATATTTATATTTGCACACGTACTAACTAATATCGAATAATAATAAGAACTGGACTATAGTATATTGGTCTTCAACCGATATTTTAACGTCCCGTTCAATAACATACAATTATTTACATATTTTAAAAATAAAACTTACCAGTGTCAAATGTAATGGCGAATTTTCCATCTTGACTAATTTCAATTTGAAAATTCTTTTTTTCACTATTATGTTGGGATGATGTTGAAGACATTTTAATAATTAGGTGAAAAAGATAAATATATTATTTAAAAAAGTTCATGCTATTTTATAAATTTTCCAACTAAATACACCGATTTTATAAAACATTTGTTGTGTTACAACGATGATTTTCGATAAACTTCCATGGCGAATCATGTGCATGTTTATTTATCATCGGAAGAATTATTCCTATTGAACACGTCGTGCAAATTTATGTAGATTGATAATCAACTTTTTAAAAAGTAAATTGATAATATCAATTAAAAAAGAAAACTATTTAAGCAATAAATTAAAAGTAAATCCCCAAAAAAATTAAGATAATTACTTATAATATATAATTTATCATTCTTGTTATCTGCTGACTAAATTCAATTTTTAACAGTATGAAAGAAAAAAAAACAATGGAAATAGGTTCATATTTGATTGTTTCAATAAACAGGTAATTATTTCCATTTCTTGTACGAAAGAATTTCCTTGATTGGAAATTCAGCCGTAGCACTTTTAAAAAATTCTTTAATTGTCTTTCATTTCAATTTGTATTTTAAAACTTGCAGAAAATATTCGCCAAGATACGAATTTAGGTTCATTGTTTTTGATAATTGAATTCGTGTTCAACCGAATAAAGAAATGCAATGAATGACAACATGCATTTCAATAATGCAAATAGAAGATCAATGATGGATGTTACCGTTAAATTTTGGAAATCTTTTATAACTATATACTGTAACTAAAAAAATTCCTGTGTAACCGTTATTAGAAAATTTCTGAATTGTGCAACACATGATTTGGCTGTGCCTAATGATCGGTGTTTGCGCCTAATCTATTCCATGTTTTTTGGCGGCGAACTGGTAGGTGATTGTTAATTAACTTCAATTTACAGTATAAATTAAAAATAAACCAATATCTTATGAACCTTTGTTTTTTTTTCGATAAATCATAAAAAAAATTTTTTAAAGTTCTTATACTATGCGAGAATCATCAGGACTGTCAGACCAAAAATATTGATTCTTTCAAAGTGTTTAATTACATAAGTTGTAAACATAATTTATATCATTTTAATATAATATAGCCAATAAATATATATATATATTTTTTTTACTCGGCATTGATATCAATATTAGCTATAAAATTCTAATTATAAACAAAAAAATTTTAAGCCACCTGTTGATACCAATATGTGGATCTAATTTTCCTGAATATAAATCAGAATGTTTTTTTTGTTTGTATCACAGCTTATTTCTGGAATATTTTTTATGTACACGATTTACTATATTAGTTTAAGCTCATTCCTCCCGGTGCGAAGCAACAGGTTACGCTAGTTTATAATAAAAAAAATTAAATATGAAATTGGGTATTGACACTTTGTTAATATATCGAAATATAAAAATTTTTTCGCTCTAATTTTAATTTTTTTTTTTTAAAAAAAAAAAAATATATAAATAAAATTGTTTAAAGACATCATCAAAGCGATGGGAATAAAGAAAAACCAATTCCGTCATTAAATTGTTGATCATAATCATTTTTGAAGAACCAAACCGGAGACTTATCGTCCATTGGGTCACAATGCATTAAACAATTGTACTCATTATCGTAATTATAATGGGCTTACCAAATACACAATAACGATAGCGATCCCGTGATTTTGGCGGCCTGCGGCCTGACTAACCAAAAACGGGGGACGTCTAAAGCGGAGCAGAATCACGTGATCATAGTGCATATCTGTCACCCCGCGTCACACCTTCATTTTCCATTTTTCCTAAGTATTCTAGGGACTTAAAATTTTTTCGATAGGTGAAATCCTATTTATCACCTGTTATTTGTCACATGCATAATTTCTTAATGCCATAATTCCGGCCAAAAATTTTACATAAATCACGTGATTCTGCTCCGCTTTAGACGTACCCCAAAAACGTGCGTGCAGTCACATGTAACAAATCGTAACGTAATTACGTCATATGTCTTACAAATTACAATAACAGAATTTGATTATAATAACGAAATTATTGTGCAATGTATACCTTTAGCTGGGAACATTATGATAAGTAATAAAGTTATAATTCTTATATATTGTTACATCAATAAGTTTTTACTATTTTATTATGTAAATTAAATTTCCATTGATTTGTAATGTCTGAACAAATTCTAGATTGTGTACTTTATTTAGATTAAAGCTTTTATTATTACTCTAAGACAATAATGCACACATCCATCAAATACTAGCCAAAAGAAAATATGATGAATAGTTTATTAATTACCTCTTATTGCTAAAATGTATAAAAATAATTATAAAGCTCAATTGCATTATTTACATAAAGTAATTCAAAGTTTCATGGTAATTTTATATTATTAAAAAGTGCTTATAAAAATTATGCGAATATCGTTCAAGTTTTGATAAATTTTATTTAGATAAATAAATTAATGTGCATAGATGCGCAAATTAAAAATATAAATTATAGCAACATTATCATTTAAAAAGAACATCTAAATATTCGTCAATTAAAATTATTAACAATAGCTAACTACTTAACATATTTAAGCTTTTTTCCTGCTAACTGACATCCGTTTGCCATAGCTTTTTTATACCAATAAATAGCATCTTCTATACTCTTTTCAGTTCCTTTGCCTTGTTCATATAAAGTTGCTAGATTTATTTGTGCATTAACGTTTCCTCCGTTTGCAGACATTTAATAGCAATTAAATGCTTTTTCTTCATTAACATCAATTTGAATTCCATGACTATAAATATATCCAAGTTTATATTGAGCATCTATAAATCCTTGATCAGCTGATTTTTTATAAAATTCAAATGCCCTCCTTTCATTAAAATAAACACCTACAGTATTCTTAATTTATAAATTTCACCTAATTTATATAATGCGAGTTTATTGTCATCGTCTGCAGCTTTATGATACCAATAATTTAGTTAATATAAATTATCTGTTATTTTTTCATCATCATTAAAATTATTACATAAATAATTACTTTTTCTATTAGCTGCTTCATTATATAAGTCAAATCCTTTTTTTTTATCCATTTTAATTCAAATACCATTTATATAATAATAACCAAGTATAAATTTTGCATCTATATTTCCATCTTCGGCTGATTTTTTATAAAGTTCATATGTTTTAGCTTAATCTTTATTTATACCAATTCCTAACTCATAACATTCACCCAAACAATATTGTGCATTTCCATCTCCATTTTCTGCTGCTTTTGATACCAATATATAGATTTTTCTAAATTTTTTTCTGTCCCATAACCATTATTATGTAAGTAACCAAAATAAAATTGCAACATACAACTCAGATGCAGAAAAGGGATTTTTATATGCTCAATTTCAACTTGGATATTGCTATGATAATGGAATTTGAATTGAAGTTAATAAATCAAAGGCTGAAATTTTTATAATATTCAAAAGCTTTAACCTCATTTTTTTCAACACCCATTCCTATTTATAAGCATAACCTAAATTATATTGTCCATTTTCCGCTGCCTTTTTATACCAGTAAATAGTTTCTCTAAATCTTTTTCTACTCCAATTTCATTTTGATAACAATTACCTAATATATTTTGTGACAAAAAAAAACCTCCTTTGGCAGATTTAAAATACCAATCGAAAGCTTTCTTTTCATTTTTATTTATTCCTACTCCATATTGACAACAAATGCCTAAATTATATTGTGCATAAAAAACCCCCTTCATTGGTAGCTTTTAAATACCATTCAGATGCTTTCTTTTCATCTTTTGTTATTCCAATTTCATTTTGATAACAATATCCTAAATTATTTTGTGCTCTTACATTTCCTTCTTCAACAAATCTTAAATATAACTCGAATGCTTTAAATTCATTTTCTTCTTTCCTATTCCATATTGAAAACAATAACCTAAATTATTTTAATTCCATTAATTCTATCTTTTTAGCATCATAATAACTTATAAATAAATATGAGATTAATGTTATTGATAAAGACTTTAGTAAAAATCAAATATTTATTTCTAAACCGTTAAAATCTTCAGATTTGTTATGAGACAACTTGTACATTTTCTAAATACCCAAATTCTGTTGTAATCCTTTTATATAAAACATCTTTATAATAATAAAATGATAATAAATATTTTGCGATGATTATATTAAGTAATTGATATGTAGGAGATAATTTTTTATTTTTATCTCTATCAGTTGATAATATAAAGATTTATTTTTATCAATAATATTGATATCATTTATACCATATTCATAAAAAAAATCCAATTAAACTTGAAACCCAATTTTCATTTTTTTCATGATTTTTCATTAATTTTAAAATTAAGATTTTTTTCGTTCAATCAAAAAAATCTTTTATCCAATTTGTTAAAATAATTTCATATTTAGTATAATTTTTTATTTTTATAATTTGACGATAAAAACTTTTAAAAATTCCTTTAAGAAATTTTCATCATCATTTAAAATATTATTTGAAGACATTGTGATTTTAAAACCTTATAATACTGTGCAAGTAAACATTTTCACATGTAAATCATATGGATATCATCAGAATGAAGTAAAATATTTGGAATTACCTTGATTATTTGTAATTGTGCAAAAAATCCATGGGAACTTTCGTATATGTTGAACTAATCAATAAACAGTATATTTAAAAATCCAATTTTTTATTTTTCATTTTTACTTTATTTAAAATTCAAATTTTTTAATTTATTTAAAGCTTTTTTTTAATGATACCATTTTAGCAAAAATAAAAAAAAATCGAAACATGCGATATTTCATTTAAACTTAAGATAAATAACTTAAAGTCCTTAAGAAAATTTGATATTCAACAAAAGTTCTAGTTGAAATAAACTGATCTCATTTACATGCTTTTACTTTTGATCATTTATTGAAAATTTTGGAGTATCTAAAAAGTTTAAAAAAGAGCAATATTTTTTACGCTTGCTTCTTATATCTTTTTTTTTTTTTATTATTATTATAAATATTTTCCTCATGCATTTTTTTCAGTTATGAAAATAATTGGTAAAAGTTAATACTATGAGTTTATTATAAAGATTTTAATACCTTATGATAGATTTATAATATTAAAATATTGCATGATAAGGTTTAGAAAAATTTATGATTGATGGATTTATAACTGAATGGGATAATAAAAATAAGAATAGAAATGGTGGGGCAATATGGATGTAGCTTTGAAAAGATTAAATTAAATTATCATTTACCAAACACAAAAAATTATATTATAGTTTTGAATCTTTGAAATTTTATGAAATTATTTGAATAAAATTATGATATATTAAATTGACATTATGTTTGTGTAAGTGATATGAGATTACGCAAATCTGCAGCATTAGAAAATATTTTACCTCAAAATCAAAATTATATCAAAATTATAATTTTGATATAATTATGTATAAAGTAATTTCTGGATTGTTCCCTTATTATAATTTAAGCTAATTTGGCAATAAAATTATGTAAAAGACTCGGACCATGTTTTAATAAAGTTGTGCATCTAATTAAAAGATGCTTATATGCAAGTCCATTAAGTCGACCATTTGCGCTAGAAGTTAAAGATAATTTATACATATGGAATTATGAATCAAATTTTCAAATAGAAATAAAAAAAAAATCAGAGAGGTAGATGAAATCAATAATAAATTACAAATTATTAATATACCTTCTACCAGTTTATATATGAAACACATTCTGGAACTATTTATATCTTAACAAAAAATTTATGAATGATATGATAATATTATAAACATGGAATTTTCAAGGTAAATAAACTTGTATTTTATTTGAAAAAATATACATAAAAAAAAATAGATTTTAAAAAGCCACTGTTGATTCAATAAACTGTTTGAATAATAAAATTAATGGTAAAATAAAATTCAAGATTTTTGTAATATTCGTTTATCTTTTCATCTTAAATTAAGAAATAATGATTGTATTAATAAATATTATAATAATAATCAAAGAAATTAATAAAATTTTTTTTCGATAATTGTTAATAATCATGAAAAAAAGATTTTTTTTTAAACCAACTGAATTACTGTAGCTATAAGTGCTCAAGGAAGACTCATATACAGTATAAGGAAAGTAAGAGAAAGTGAGGTTAAAGGAACTGAGAATCTAGTTTTTAAAAAGGAAAAAAGAAAATGGTAAGTATTTATTTTTCAACTATTCCAATATATATCTCATAAATCTATACACTTTGTCAAAGCCACTTTTTGCTCTATTATAAGGTAATTGAGTTTTGAATAACTTTTATTTTCTTTGTATTTCAAAATTATCATATAATTTTTTGCTTCTGGATTTAGAGTTATTCCGTAAATTTTAATAGAAGGATGCTCATTCAACAGTTTATAATATAAAATAATCTATGTATATATAACAAAATAATTGTATATTAACTTAGCAGAAATTAAAATTTTCAAAATTTCCATTAAATAATAAATTACACATATACTATTTTTTGAATCAATCTTTTCTTTTCCAATTATGATTATTATTATCACATTCATATATATATCCATCAATCCAATTTAATCCATATCCATATTTTGTAATATTTTCAATATTATAAAATCTATCAATAAAAGGTACAGTATCCATTCTAATGAGTTTAATGTACTATAATGAGCTGATAACTGAGTATCCTGAATAAATTTATCAATAATAATATTACCACTAGTCCAATATTTGAAATTTGTTTGAAATCAACTTGCAATACATATAACACTACGTTCTTTACATATCATATCGCTTGCATTTGTATATGAATAATTTTTATTCTCCGTGTATTTCAAGGCCATCATATAATTTTTGTTTCTGAATCTTGAGTTATTACAAATAATTTAGATAATTTATAATATAGTAATTATTTTGTATGTCATTTTTGTTTGTCACTTAGAATAATAATTATATAAAATGAAATTATTATTTAAATCAATCCATATTTTTTAACCAAAATAAAATTTTTTGTCAGAAAAACCCTGAAATATTTATTTAATTGTATTAGTTTTTGTAGACATTTAAATTTGAATAATTTAAATGAAATAATTAATAATATTAGAACTGAAATTTTAATTATTCAAAAAGAAATTGTTAAACTTTTATTAATAGTAACACAAAGTTTACATACCTTTATTTACCACAACAATTTGATTATCAAATATATCTTATTCCTGAAGCTAAATGCTGCTTTTCAGAACTTAAATTTCTTAGTTGTAATACTAGAATTAAGGATGATGATTTGTAAATTAATTAAAGAGTTGGAATTTTTATTGAAGAGGAAAATAACAATTATGTAATTGTCAACTAACAAGGTTTATAATGATAAATCATTTTGTAGAATTCTTGAGAATTCTTTGATTAGACACGTGTCTACCACATAATATTTCATCTTTTGTGAATTTAAGAGTATTAGAACTGGGTGGTGATTCCTATATAAAATGGGATTGTTTAGAGAATTCATCTCTACCATTTATACAAATTTTAAGAGCCAGACATGTTCTAATCCAAGTTTTAACAAGTTTAATCAAAATACGAGTGGAACTCTTATTGAAATAAAAATTAATTTAGGTCATGATGTGGCTGGTAATCAAAGAATTATTCAGGCTAATTACCAAAATGTCTAAATCTTAAATTTCTTTATTATTATTTAGAAATAATAATATTGTGGAACTAAAAAAAGTTATTAATAAATTATCATCATTTGGAAGGAGGAATTCTTTATTTAGAATTTTAGTCAGATCATCACCAACTACGGTAGTTAAAAATAATATATTAACTTTTCACGTGATCCTCACAACTCCCTAAAATAATGAATATAATGATAATTTACGAATTATTATCTATCTGATATGCATTTTATTATTTGAACTTCATAAAATGTCGTGATAGCACATGTACAATGAATCCAGTTTAATAAATATACCTTAAATCCAATTTTTTAAAAATGATATAAAATTTATAATTTTTTGTAAAAAAAGTCATGTGACCTAATTGATCGATTTACTATTAATTTAGTAATGGTATTCCAGAAAAGGTATCATTTCTTATGGCTTATGCAATTAGATTACAGATTAATCTGTACACTGCCATAGGGCTTAAAAAAATATTTTATATAATCTTTCTTTTTCTTTTTCTTTCCTTTTCTTTCTTTTACTTTACATTTGATGTATTATCTTTTATTTATCAAAAATAATCTATTTTTTTTTATTTATGATTTATCATCTTAATTTTTATAAATCTATCATCTAAATTGTTTTTATAAATTTCTCACATTCTATGCATCCTATTTTCTTTTTATTTACTGTTACATGGTACTTTCCAATCATTAGAGAAATCAAATTCAGTATAGTCTACTTGTATACAAAAATTTTTTGTAAAAAAATTGAGGATCTTTATATTTCTTATAAGTACCTTCCTTATAAATACTTTCTGAAATGTGAAAAATAGAAGAATCAATTAAATAATGAAAAAATGCCTAAGTCAAAATCAAGATTCTTATGAGTAGGTTTACATAATTTAAATTTGTAAAATTTATTTGATCTGTATAATAAATTTTAAAAATTAATTTTTAATTTTTTTTAGATGGAAATTTCTTTGTAAAGAAGGATTATTAATTAAAGAAAATATAATATTTTATGATGATACAACTAAAGGAATTAACCAAAATTTGATTTTATTATTTCCTATACTCAAAGAAAGTGGTTGGTCCAGAATCAAGCCACCCAAAAGACCTTATTCATTCAATGCAAATGAATAAAAAAATGACCAAAATGTGCAAAAGTAAATTTATTATATTTATTAATATAGTCTATTTTTAATTATTAAGCTATATTTGCTTAATTATAATTATATAATTAGTACATTTACAGCTCAAAGATGACTTTATATTGGACCAACATTAAAAGACATTTTTTTACATTCAAATTTTAGTGAATTACAATATCCAATGAACCAAAGTGAAATTAATAATTCTAAACTTCTTCTGCAACTTGCCAACATTTCAGCTTCACCTTCAAAACTTCAATTTCTGTAACTGCACAAACAACATTTTCTGCCTTTATGTCTGAAACTATTATTTTTGTAACTGCACAAACATTACCAGCCTTAACTTCTGAATCTACAATTTCCACAGCTGTACCAACAATTTCTCAAGCCTCAATTTCTTAAGCCGTTGTTTTTATAGATATAATTCAAATATGAAAAATTTAAGACCAATTTATTATGTTTGTTAGTAACACTTCATATGACTTCATATGGAAGAACTTAATTTAAGTTCAGATCTTCTTTTGAATTGGGCAACAGATATAACAATTGAGGATCTTTTAAAAAACCCTATAATTGCTTTCAATGATACAACTATTTCCAATAATCTTATAAATTGTTAAATGGTTGATACTGGTGGAGTATTTCACAATATAACAGAAATATTCTGAAAACTATAAAGTCAAAGAATGTCATTGAAAGAAAGCTATTTGATGAAGATAATCTATTTTTAATTCAACAAAACTTAGAAATTATTACTTGGTCATATCCAATTATTATTAGTAAAAATTTACTTTGGTATTGGATTCATCATAGATCTTAGCCCAAGTGGTTAGACCCATTTTATTATAATTCTCAATAACTTGAAAGAATCTACCTCATTGACACTATCTTTTAGGATATTATTAAGCAATTCATTAGTAAAGCTTTTTAGGATATTAAAATTATAAGAAAAATTGATCTCAAAATATAAGAAAGAATTGTGCCATTGCTGATAAAATATTAAAATATTAAATCAGATTAATTATCAAAGATATTAATTTTTAACTGAATAAAATTTTCATAATCAGACTAATTTATTTAAATTATATATGTGTGTGCACTTTTATAGATCAAGAACTTCGGTTTATAGTTTAGTTTAATTTCTATATATGGTTTAGTCCTTTACAGCATTTTTATTACTTATTTAAGCTTTTATGCTTGAAGCTTATATGCTTCTTATTACACAATAATTTTACACAATAATTACACAATAATTACATGGAAAATACAAAATATAGGTTATGTAGAAAGATTATTAAAATTAACTGAAAAATATAAAATATTTTGGAAATTAGGAAATATAAAAGGTACTAAGAATAGGATAAATAATAAATCAAAACAAAAAGGTACAAAAATAGAAAGAATAAATAAAAATAAAATAGAAGAAATGATACTTTGGAACAATTATAGAGTGTATTGGAGAAGAACTGCAATTAACTCACCAATAAGAGATACGATTAAAAAAATGAACAAGCTTAAATATATTGGAGAATGGTTAACGTTAAAAGTAAATAAAAAGTTAGTAAGTAATATGGAAGAGAAGAATATGGATTGGGAAAAAACAATACATTATATAATGAATAAGGAAGAAGGAGGAGGTTTAATTACATTGAAGAAAGATTCAAATAAACGAACATATAATATAAAAAATATTTTGGAAAAATTACCGACGTATAGCGAAATGGAAACACAAAATAATGAAATCTATGAATTGAAATGTCCAAGATGCAGAAGTGAACCAGAAAATTGGACTCATATTTGGAATTGTAGTAAAAACGAAGTTATAATATATGACATAATTAAAGATGAAATAGAGACACAAGTAAAGGAACTGGAAAAAGAAAATATTAAAGTTAACAAACAAAAATGGGAACAAAAAATAACCGAGATTTTACTCAAAAGATCTTCAAATTTTAATGGGCAATATATATTTCACAAGATTATAAAAGGGATATTTAACAAACAGCTGTACGAAATCGAACAAAACAAAATTATTAAACAAAAAAATGGAAATATTAATCAAAAATATTGCAATAAAAGCTAAAGAAATTATTTGGAATAGATGATGCGATATAGTTAATGAAATAGAATGAAAATGAGGAATAACAAGATCAGATAAAAAGAAAATGAAGACTATAACTGAATTGTCTAACGATGAAAAAAATAAAAGAATTTTAGAAACATACAATTAGTGGACAGATGGTCAGGGATATTATTAATAGAGAATAATAATAGATATAAAGACATATGGTATACAACGGACATAAAAGATATAATCAATAGCTTATATAGATAGCAATATAGTTAAAAAAAAAATTTTTTTATTATCTTTAAAATGTAATTACATAATTCGCATTTAATTATTCTTATATAATTAGAAGTCAAATGTTTAAAGATACATCATAAATAAATAAATTACACAATCTTGTAGTATCTACAACTTCGTCCATTCACTATAATCACTTTAATACCACAGGATAGGTTTACAAAGAGCTCTTCCATCTTTGTCACTTGATTTTTTCTTATCATTTTCTCTTTTTATTTCTTTAAGCTGACCTTCTAATCTTTCATATTCTTCAGACTTTTGTAATATATCTCATTCCATCTAAAATATTAGATTAGAATTAAGATTTTGTTTCTTCTATATATGAATCATTTAAATGATACGATTCATTTTATCTCAGCTTTATCTGATAAAATTTCATTCTTTTAACTCGTTATACTATTATATTTCATATTATTATTCATTATTTCATTTGAATATTCCTTTATCTTTTTTTACATTTAAATACGTTTAATAAATTATTTAAATCCAAATATACTATAAAAGAAAAAACAAAAACATAAAATACAAAATACCCTTTCTTTCTTAGATACGATTTGCTTTTTAATATTGAGATTTCTTTAACCCATTCTTTATTCATTTCTAATTCTTGAACTTCATTCTCCATAGCTTCGACATTAGCTTCCAACCTTTTGAATTTTTTCTTGAATAATATTGCGCCATGCATTCAGTTTGTTGTAAATTAATATTTTTGTGTTTTGGGATTCTTTAATGAGTTTAAATCTGATCGGAATTAATGTTAATTTTATCAAATATTTATCTTTGGTCAATATTATGTTGTGGAAAATTTTTGACTTTGAATTATCTTTTTTTTTTTACTTCCTTCTTGGATTCTTGCTTCACCTTTATTTTAGAATGGATGCTCATCGATCGATTTTGAACAGATTTTTTGATTAGAAGCGAATTCTTTATTTTATCTTGTATTAGTCAATACATTTTTTGTTACTTTTGTAAGAGGATCCTTGGATGATCAACAACTTTTGGGAATGGCAGTAAACTTAGATTTTCAATTTTTTCATCTGGAACTTAAAATTTAAAGTAGTTTCTAGAAGAAAGTAAATGAAATTCGAACTTTTATTTTATTTTTATGCGAATTTAACGCGACTTAGAAACTTCAAATAAAATATTCATTTATTCCATATATTCTAAAGATTATACAATAGATATAAAATGTACTGTAAATTATAAACTGTAAATTAAGATTATTTCAAGTTTTTTTTTGCATTATTGCTTCATAGAACTTTCTCATTAGTAATACTTTATTATGAAAAGAATAAAGAATAAACGAACCCAGTTAAAAAGTACAAGATTCTAAGTGTCACATTAAAATATCAACTTCAACCCATAACAATAATGACCAGTTATGGTTAAGGTTAGGGTAGAAATTAAGAGAAATTCTGTATTGGAAACTTATAATGTTATGTATACAAAGGATGCTTGAAGATAAATATAGGTCCTTAAAAATTAACAGAAAGAAAAACTCAACAAATTCCTTAGAGAAAAAATTTAATGAATGTTTCTTTTAAATTCAAGTCATCGCGTTTTAAAATAATTTCCAATAAAGGAGCAGATAGTTTAGTGAATTTATCAGAGTTGAATAAAATTTAAGTCTGCATAAATCACGAAACTCAATATAAATTTTTTTTATATTCCAAAAGTAAATAATGAGTTATAGAATATTACTAATAAAATTCTATAAATGATTTAAATGATGTAAAACTCTAGAATTATTATAACTAAATATTGAATATTCAATAATCATAATTTCGAACTTAATAGTTTTGGTTGATATCAGAGTAGGAAAATTATACGGAAAACTTATAAGAAAATATTGCAATTTTATTTTTTTATAGAATATAATAAATTAATATCATCTCTCAATCATATTTTTAAACAATATAATAGTAATTTATTATTTATTATTTTTAGTAAATATAATAAGTTGATTAAAATTTTACAAAATAATAAACTAAAAATTAATATAATAACTATTCTGTATGTCTTCCAAAATAATAACTAATAACTATTTGTATTTATTTATAATTGATCAATTTTGATTTTTTATTGTTATTCCAATTTTTTTGTTGTCCTTTATTCTACCCATATACCCAGTTTTTTGTATTATTCTATTCATCTTACACTGTATGATTTTAACTATTTGTTTATCTCCCTATATTTGTTTATTTTGATTTAATATTATTTCTCCCATTTGTTCATAATTCAAATTTCCTGGATTCACTTTATACTTTGATATAAACTCAAAAGCTGTAAAATTTTCTGTTCTAAATTTTCTTTATGTTTGTTTTATCATATTGTATGTTGGCTTATCCTTAATTCTTTTGCTATATCTATTTGTTCAATCATTTCCATATTAATTCATACGGTATTCCAGTTAATTTTCTACAGTATTGGTGTAAAGGAACAATTGCTAATGGTAAAATAAACTTTGTCCAATCCACCTAATTCTTCAGTAATTTTGTCATTTATCATATTATTTGTTTTGTTATTAAAAATGTTAATCTTTGTTTTACGTTCTTTTCTTCTTGGTGTCTTTTTCATACCCCTTTTTCTCTCTGATGCTTTCTTTTATTTGTGGTCTTTCTTATAGACCACTACCAGTCTACCAGTTAATTTTGTTGATGATTAAAAAAAAATTCTGCCTTATATTCACCATCTTTACACATTCTCTTAATTTTCTTGTAGAATATCATCTGTTTCTGCCTTAATTATAAAGCTTTGTTTATGTCCGTAAAATGAATCCAAATTTCTCTTTTAAAATCATTAAATCTTCATTTTCTCCAAATCTGGATGGGTGTTTGTATTACATGAGCTCATAAATAAAGTAGTCAATAAGTATATAAGGAAATGGAAGGGATAAACCAAACCAGCCAGATCTGACCGGTCTTTCCTTGCCTGATACGAAGAAGACCTCTATATACAGTATAAGGAAGAGAAGAGGATGTTTGAAGGAATTTTTTAAAAAAAATACCAAACCCGCCAGATAGAAGATATTCGACTAACTGACTGGTATTACTGGTTTCCTTGCCTGATAGAGGAAGACCTCATATACAGTATAAGGAAGATAATAAGAAGTTTATTAAGTGAATAGTTGGGAGTAGTTGTTAAAAAGGTTAAAGAGAAAATAAACTTTTAGGTAGTGATAAATAGTGATAATGCATTTTTAACATTTTTAAAAAAGGTGAATGAGCTCTAAGGATATTTTAATATTTTTTATGATAATAATGAAAATAATATGGAATTTTGGAGATATTTATATAATAAAAAATATTAAGAATATAAAAATGAGTCAAAATTATCAATAATGCAATAATAAATTACATTACGCAAAATTCCAATCATTGCTATTTGTTCACATGAAAATTTTCTATAATTGGTCAATGACTCATGATTTCTCCCTAGTATTCAAAATTCGNAACTAATTGATAAATTATANANGATCAAAAAGGCCTAATTNAGAAATTGATTAACCAAATATAATTTAATTTGCCACATAATATTTTAGAAACATGACTTCTTTTTGATTGTATATTAAAAAATATATACCTGTTGCAGCCCAAACGCCAAAGTGATATCCCAAATAAAGATTTTGTTATATGGATTCATTGCAAAATGGGATAATTAAATTCTAAGATATTTTTTGATTATAATCGAACATTATAAATTTTGTATATTTAACTGAAAACATTAATTCTCTTTCAATTTGATTATATAGAATTACTCAAGATCCAGCAACATCAAATAATTTATATGAGAAAGTATATACCAGATACTATGCGCTCTGTATGATAATCGATTTTTCATATATTATAATGAAAGAACAAGTTCTTTTTCATTTGCTTTGAGTTTTAAACAATCAATGAATATGGTAAAAACGTTCAATATACCAAAGCTTCTAATTTGAAAATTTTGGTAATTTTTCTTTTTGTTTAGCTGTATTAGAACGATTAGAAACCATTTTCTTTATTTTTTTAATATTACAAAAGATATTTTCTTTTGTTACACAAATTTTTTCCTATTTCTTCTCTGTAATAAATATAATTCTTTCTTTTCTCCAAAGGTTAAAGCTTATTTTTTTNNNTTATAACGTGTTGGAGGAAATTATAAACTATAAACGATTTAATAATCTATCCAAAATGGTTTAAAAAATGCAAATCAAGAGTTTATTATATCATACATAAGTTCGGTCAGACTGGAATATTATATATAGAGACATTTTCGAAAAAAAAAATAATAATTCTAGAAGAGAAAGACAACATTTTATTAGATGCAAGCAAAAATGACTGCTGAAGATCAGGATTACAGGATAACCGATTCCCCTGTAAAATTCAGTCTTAGATAAGTTCAATTTTTTAGTTCCATTTCTCCTTTTTCATCATTAGAAACACAATTAAATTAATAGTCTTTTAGTTTTTTAGGCAGATTTTGTAATAATGATATTTTTGCGACTTGATTCCAACCCCCAATTTATCATTTTTTTTTTGTTTTTCTCTTTTTGTGAATTATATAACTTGTATTAGTGGTTTTATAAACAATAAAAATGCAAAATAGTAATTATACGGTTAATGTGGCCAAAATATGTGTCAATATTATGATACTTTAAGTGGCCAGCATCTCCTTTTTCATCATTAGAAACACAATTAAATTAATAGTCTTTTAGTTTTTTAGGCAGATTTTGTAATAATGATATTTTTGCGACTTGATTCCAACCCCCAATTTATCATTTTTTTTTTGTTTTTCTCTTTTTGTGAATTATATAACTTGTATTAGTGGTTTTATAAACAATAAAAATGCAAAATAGTAATTATACGGTTAATGTGGCCAAAATATGTGTCAATATTATGATACTTTAAGTGGCCAGCATCTCCTTTTTCATCATTAGAAACACAATTAAATTAATAGTCTTTTAGTTTTTTAGGCAGATTTTGTAATAATGATATTTTTGCGACTTGATTCCAACCCCCAATTTATCATTTTTTTTTTGTTTTTCTCTTTTTGTGAATTATATAACTTGTATTAGTGGTTTTATAAACAATAAAAATGCAAAATAGTAATTATACGGTTAATGTGGCCAAAATATGTGTCAATATTATGATACTTTAAGTGGCCAGCATTATTGATAACTCTGGCCAAGATATTGGTGAAAATTGTCTAGAAAACGAAAATATAAATATATTCGGAAAATGTCCAGAATGTGTTTGGAAAGTGTTGAGTTTTTTATATCACTTGTTATGGATTGCTAATATTCCGGATATATTTGAATTCCAGACATATTCCGAATGTCGGAAACGATCACGTTTTGGAACATTTTCCGGACATAACAAATGTCCAGAATCTGTCTACTTATTTAACCGGACAATATTTGGATATATTTATTTTTTTATAGGGTATTCATTTTCTCTATTAACTTGGGCTTGTTTTTGTTATGTATTTCCGTTTTAGCTTTAGCTTTCTTTTCATTTCCTTTATCTTCTTTCTTCTTGTTGAAATGATAATCTTTTTAGTCTTCTATATCGCTTCATAAACATAAATATATAGGAAATAAATAGAAGATTCTAGTCTAAACCAAACCAGCCAGTTAGGAGAGACTCGACGCCTGTAACGAGAAATTCAACTCATATATAAAGTTAAAGTAGGAGTTTAACAAAGAGGGTTTTAGTTTTTAATTGATATATCATCTCTTATAAATGATTATTGTTATGATTGTGCGATCTATATCCTGTAATATGATAAAATCTGCTGTTTTAAAAAAAATGTTGTACTGTATTTCGCAATATTGAAAACCTTTGCTAAAAAAATAACAATTCAGTAATTTCTGAATGCATTAATGTGCGATTTTGAAGAATTTCATTAAAAAAAAATCATTTCTTTATTTTAAAGTTTTGCTATAAATGTATAATAGATGGAAAATATAATACAAAAAAAATTAAATAGCGTAGTAGTTAGACCGCGAGATATGATATATTAATAATACAATTCAGTATTTTTTTTAAAAAAAAAAGTTTAACAAACAACATATATTTATTAGAATTATTTAATAATTTACATTATTATAGAAAAATTTATGAACAGATATTTCTACCTATACCTCATAAAAAATATAAGGAGCACTTAGTTTAGGATTATGAAGAAGAGTTCCAATGCCTTCTAAATGATATACTCTCACATTTCAAGAAATTAAGAAAATAAAAGATCATTTATCTGCAATAGATGATTATGCATCAGGAATGCGATTAAGTGTATGTATTTATTTTATTTTTAACTTTAAGATAGATATTAACTAATATTACATTCTTTAGGATTTTGAAACTAATGGAATAAAATTTGGTCATTTATTAACTTCAGATGGACAAGTAATTGGATCAAAATGGATACATAAAAATAAAGACTGGGCTTGAATTAATTATAATATTTTGGTTAATATTTTATGTAATATATTTATTTATTAAATTTTACAAGTTTATATAAACTACACCAGAATTTATAGTAGAAACATTTTATGTTCAGGTAAATTATTTTCTCGTGTACAAGTATATGAATCAAAAAAATGTTAGCAAACATTAAATGGACAAGTGAAGTTAATGAAGATGCATTAGGTATAACTTCCTTTATAGGTGATGTTCTACACAATTTATTAATGTTACTGCAATTGATAAATATGTAGGTTTTATGAAATTGGGACGTAAAACATATATTATTGATAAGGAATGTATGGAAGAGTGGTGATGTAGGTAGTACGTATAATTCTAACATGCTAATTAATATACTTTAAGTTTATAATATTAGAATAAATAGTAAGGCATTAAAGTATGTATGTATAATTTTAAGCCAGTAGTTAAATGAAAAATTAAGAATTATATTTTTGTATTGTATATATAGTATAAGTAACTTTATTATACATTTTGTTATTTTAAATATATATTTTTTAATCAGTATTTTAATGTAAATATTTTACAGAAAATTTTTTAAATCTGCGCATCTAAAAATTTTTTCCAATGTTTTAACAATTACTTTGTTGAAATAAATTTTATGAATGAAAAAAAAATCTTTTCATTTACATAATATAAACCCTCCTATTTACACATTAAAAAAATAAAGTAAAAAAACAGTAAATCCAAAAAAAGAAAAAAACAATTCTTATTCCTATAATAAAATTAATGAAAGTTAAATAAAATAAAAAAAATTATATCTTTCTTTAATTAATAACTTGGTCTCAGGGTCACTTCACATTTTAAAAAATTTTATTAATTAAATAAATGAAAAGATTTTGCAAGAATAAGTTACCTTTTTATATTTTTTTTTTCTTAAAAAATTATTATTAATTTGGAAAAAAAAAATACCATTACTCATTAAACTCATTAAAAAAAAAATTAATCTGAAAAAAGTAAAATACTAATTAATTTGAAAAAATAATACTGTTATTCATTAAAAAAAATATTAATCTGAAAATGATTAAGACACGGTTAAGACACAGTAAACGTGGTTCTGCTATAATATAAAAATAAACTTGATCGTGAGTTTTTATTATAATTATAAGTTAAATACATTAAGTTAATTTTTTTTACATTATTTATAATAACAGATAATGGATATAAAATTAGGTTTGGGCAAGTTTCGGATATTAAGTGATTCAGGACTTAGAGTTTCAGAGATTACGGAAGTTTGGGTAGGTTTCGGAGGTTTGGGCCAAGTTTCAGAATTTTACCTTAAAAGGCGAAACGTTTCACCAATCACAAAATAGTTTCACCTATAATATTAACATAGATGAGCTATTGCATTACCGGTTGAAGAATCTCTTCTTACATATGTTGTACCACAAGATAAAGAAGTTGAAGTTTCCTTATATTGACAAACAATAACTGTTACTTTTCTTTTATTTTCACTATCTTTTTTAGTATTCTGTAATTTCCACTTCTTTTTGTTCAAAATAATTCCATATCCAACTGTTTCTGGCACGTGAAAGAATAGTTTTAATAGGAGAGTTTGACATATTTTATTATGAAATAAGGTTGCGAAAAAAAAATATCAAAAAATGATATAAATATATATGCAACTGATCTTTGTGTAACATTTTCAATCTCATCTTTTTTGACAGAAAATACCGTATCAGTTGTTTTTTAATCTCTTTATTATAACTTTAGTAATAAGTGAATTATTTAATAAAAGTTAAATTTTATACTTTTTAAATTAAAACACATTTTATTATTGATTTTGTTGTAAATTAAAATAATAAAGTATTATTGTTCAATAATTTAAGAAGCTGTCAAATNNAAAAAAAAATAATGGAAAAGAACATTTCTAAAAAATATTCAAATTTCCTTTTATAACTGAACCATTCCATAAAGTCCAAGAGCTGCAATATCTAAAAAAGAAGAAATAAACATTAGTCCATTTCTAAAGATATTAAAGAACAAAATAATCCCTTCCCTTTACAACTTACCAAATACCCATTCCATAGAGCCATGATGATGTTTCATATCATTTACGCTATATGGCATGAAAATAACTTTTGTTCCTGAAGCTTTGGACATTGATGACATTGTTCTATGATATTAAATATGCTAATATAAAAAAAAGAAAAGGTAAATTAACTTAATATAATTATTTAAGTTTCTTTTTTAAAGAACTTACCANAGCAGCTGGTAAATTCAAAAGTTCTGCAGTTTGTATCATCATCAATTAGTAGAATCAACTAATAAAAACAAAGTTAAAGTAAATAAAGAGAAAAAAATTTTAAAGAAAAATGCAATGAAGAAAAGTAAAAAGGTAAAATACCTTCAACTTGCATGGCAAATGATTTTACTTTCACAATTCTCTTTGCTTAAGCAGTTAATAAAAAAAAAATTCTTGCAATTCTCTAGAAAATCCAATATCAATATTAGAACATTTCTAAGGATTTTAAAGAACAAATATTCTTGCTTTAACTTACCAAATATCTGTTCCATAAGACAAGAGTCACAATGCCTAAAAAAAATAAACATTAGGTGAGTTTTACATTAATATTTTCAAATTTTTTAAGAACCCCTATTAACTTATCAAATATCCATTCCATTGTCCAAAAAAGAAAAGAAAACATAGAATGTTTCTAAAAATATTTAAGAATCTGAAATTTTTACTTACCAATATCCCTTCCATAAGTAAAAAAAAAGAAGAAACGTTAGAATGATTCTATACAAATAAGTTCTGTACTTTCATTCCATAAAGTCCAAGAATCTGCATAAGAAGAAGTGTAAATTTAGAATTAATCAATAGAAATATTAGTTTAATAACTATTCTTATGTTTACCACAAAGCAAATAAAAAATATACTGCACTTTTTGAACTTTTAGATATAATTGAAGGCATTTTTCAAAATTAATAGAAAGAGTTGTTTAAATATTTTGATAAAATCTTAAGGTTGACAGAGTAATGGAATATTGTAATCCAGTGATAAAAATTTTCTGGTCAAAGACATATTAGAAGGGTGAAAATTTTCGCGTGTCGCATCTGAAAAAAAATTTTTTTTTAATAACTAATCGAATAAATTCAAATTATATAAGAATAATCCAAATGATTCGGATGATGCAACTGCGGATATTTTGAATGACAGATATCTAATCAAATCAGATAAACGAATGCCAAATTTTAATTGAATCAGATAAAAGGATGATGGATATCTTAGGATTGGAACACTAGTAGGTGATAAACCATGTAATATATAAAACTAGTTGAATATATGTACAGTGCCCTCCAAGAAATCACCGGTCATCCAACATTGATTAATTTTAACACGAATTTTTAAACTTAAGTAACTTAATAAATATCGCACCAAAAATGGTAAATTTTTTTTATTTAAAAAACAAAGTCTTCAACTTTACATCAGTATTTGGTCAGATGACCTTTACTTTTTATAACGGTGGAAATTCTACGAGGCATGCTATCAACTAAATTTTGATATTTATTGATATCAATATTTGACCACTCCTCTTGTAATATTTCCCACAAATTCTCCCTGCTTTTTGGTAATGGAACATGTGCCCGTACTCGCTTTTCTAATTCGTCCCACAGATTTTCTATCAGATTCAAATCTGGGCTCTGTGCGGGCCAGGGAATGCTATCTATATCATTTTCTTCTTTCCAGCTTTTAACCACCCTTGCAGTATGTATGGAGGCATTGTCCTCTTGAAAAAGATAATTTTCCTGATCATCTAGGTCATCTAAAAATGGTAACAAGTGATTTTCTAGTACGTCTATATATACTGTAGCCATCACTCTACCTTCTAACTTTACTAATGGTCNAAGCTTATTTTTCATGAAACATCCCCACACCATCACACCTTGCTGACCCGACTTGAATGTAGGAATTAAGCACCCAACNTCATATTTTTCGTGGGNTNGTCTCCAGACCCATCTTTTACCATCTCCACCAAATAGTTCAAATTTACTCTTGTCACTCCAGATGACGTTTTCCCATTCGCTTGTCCATTCTTTACGTTCCTTAGCCCAGGTGAGCCTTTTTCGCCTGTTTATTTCATTTACAAATGGTTTTCTGACACCAACTCGACCACAGAAGCCTTGTTCATGAAGGTATTTTCTTAAAGTATTCTTACAAACACTTGTTGAAGTTGAATTCACAAAATTTTCTTGTAATTCTTGAAGGTTCATTTTTCTATCCNTTTTGAGGATTCTTAATAGATGCTGGCCATCCCTTTCAGTCAATATAGGCTGCCTGCCAGGNCTAGAAGGAAGAGTCTCATACCCAAAGTTTTTATAGGCAGAAATAGTATCATGGATGGTACTTTGGGGATGGTTTAAAGNTTCACCTATCTTTCTTTCGCTAATACCACATTTCCAGGCACCTATGACTTCTCCACGTTCAAAAACAGAAAGTTCTTTTCTTTTAANGTCCATGTTTGAATAAGGAANAGTGTGGCTATACNTGAGAAAAAACTGGAGGGAGATTAATAATAAAATGATTGACAAAACCGGTTTTAAAAACAAATAAACAAATGATTGGCAGTCACGTGACCGGTGATTTCTTGGAGGGCACTGTACTGTATATTGAAAATCAATAACTTTTTTGTTAAAAAAAAATTTCATACATATTCTAAACATTTTCAGTATTAGAAAATTACAATATTTTTTTTTAAAAAAAATTCTATACATATTCCGGACAATTGAAAATTTTCCTGTATATATTCTGGACATTTAAACAAAAGATGCGATTATTTTTTAGACAAATAATGGATATTTTCCAGACACAGTCAAATATGCCAGGACATTTTCTGGATATTTTTGATAACATTTTCTGGACAATCCTTTTTTATAGAGTTACAAAAAGAAATAATGCTTTAATTATAATAAAATAAAAAAAAAAATATTTTTTTTTATAAGTTCCTTATAAAATTTTATTGCTAAAAATTCATCATGAAGCAAATTATAATAAGAAAGCAATCCAGTACTTTATAAATAACAATTTTATAGCTATGAATATCACTTTCAATTCTTAGGGCAATGACATATATTACCTAATATTAGTTTCATAAGAGGTCCTACCCCCCCAGGTAAGATTTTTTCAACTAATAATATTTAAATATATATATAGTATTAATTTTGACCAATAAAAATGCATAATTTTATGTCATGTAAGATTTTGTTTTACCCCCCACCCCTAAAATATTACCTAATAAATGTCACGCCCCTTATGTATATTTTTTTTTTCAGGTGCTATATCTGTTTCATTTACTGGTTTACATAATCCTAAATTATTACTTTTAATAGTGATACTATTAAATTACTACTACTAGGAAATGATAAACTGTTATTAAGTTCAGAGCTAGTTCACATGCCAAATTATTTGTTCATATGGTCTTAAATAATTTGTATTAATTATATATACATGTAACTGAAATTATCCAAAATTATAGCTGAAATTAAAAATCTGAAATATAATTTCAAAATTAATGCCAAATTCAAAACATCCTGTCAAAATTTGAAATCTCTATTGAAACTCAAATTCTCTGTCAAAATTTAAAAATTCTTTTTTATAGACCAAAATAGATTATATATGTAACTGAAAATTTTTTGAAATTATGGCCAAAATCAAAAATTTAAAAGTTAGCTAAAATTATATATAGTTTATATATAGTATGCTAAAACTAGTAATTCTGGCCAAATTTGTAGTGCCGGCCAGAATTATAATATTTTGTCACATGACTCAGGATATACCGGGTAAGGAAAGAAATTCGTATTAAACATGCATTACACTAAATTCATAATTCTGGCCGGCACTACAAATTTGGCCAGAATTACCAAGTTTCAGCATATATATAATTTTTGAATTTCAACTAGAATTTCATTTTCAAAATGACTGATCAAAATAAACTGAAATTATTATAAAATTATTAAATTTTGCCTACATGTATAGTATTAACAGTAATAAAAGTTTATACACTGGTCAAAAACTGATCTATCTTACAGATATCTTACAGATATCTTATAAATAT
>QKYT01000444.1:62053-79279 GCA_003550305.1 Glomus cerebriforme | reverse complement strand
TATCAAATAAATTATAACTGATTTAATGAGCCATTCGCAGTTTCACCTATATAAACGATTTATACTTAGACATGCATGGCTTAATCTTTGAGACAAGCATATGACTACTGGCAGGATCAACCAGGTATCTATCTTATATTAGCTAACGGTAAGGTCAAAATAACCAACAAAAAATTTGTCAATTATCCTTCCCACAACCAATTAACTAATACAGCTCGTAGGTCACCGATTACTCGGTTCACCACTCGCATTTATATTTTATTATGATCAAAATTGATCACATCCGGTTTGACTTTTNCTTCATAACGTGCATAAATATGCTAGTCATTAAAGGTAAAGTCTCATCCGGATTCATTTTACCAATCTTTATCTCCCTCATTTGATGATTAAAAAAAAAAAAATCTTTTTTAAACACCAAATGTCAAAGCAAATTATACCACTGCGACTTATAGGTATTGCTACCAAAAATCACGATGATACTTTAATTTGCAATTTATTTGGATAAGAATAACCATCGGTTATTAATACACAACGTTTAAATATTAAATCAATGGTAAAAATACCTTGATTACAATTTCTTNAATACATTAATGTCNGATATTAAATGTNGNTTCTTGAACCAAACTCTTAATACTAACAAATAATTAATTGTCGACTTNACTAAAAAAGAGCCTTACNCATAACTTTCGTAATGAATAATGACTGAATAAGAGAAGTTGAATTGATTTTTTTTTTTCATTTCAACTCTCTTACAATAGGCAGATGAATTTTTTCACTTATCTTTCAATTTTATTTTCTATTCCACTTAAATACATGTTTGATCATCCAATTGGTCTTCTTTCAGAAAAAAAAAAATGCACGTGATGAAAATTTTCACTAATAATTTTTTCACCAATTTTGTACATCATACTAATTATTCTACTATGATTTTTTGACGGGGATAAATTTCTTTTCTAATAAAATTTCATGAATATTTTTTTTATATATATTTATTCAAAAAATTATTAAATTATTTCCTTTCTATCTGTAAAAAATTTGAAAAAAAATGATTTAGTAAACCTTTCTTTACATATTGTGCAATATTTTTAATCTTTTATCATTATATCTTTTGTATCGTGTAATATTATTATACAACAAATAAGAAAAACTTACTATAAGGGACTTGATAACAATAACTACACTATTTTCAGTCTTAATAATAGAAATAAACAAAAAATGAATTAAACTACCATATAAATTCGTCAAATTCTTCCGTTTAATTCGCTCATATCTAAAATCAATAACATACGATAAATAAATCGTTCTTTTTGTCTATTGTAAAAAAAATGATTTTTATTAATTCCTGAACGATATCGTCATTTCATTACAATTTGTATAATAATACCTTAAAAAAGTAAAAAAAGTCCAATATTTTAAGATCAAATTTAATTCGTTTATAAAGAAACGATTTATTAGTAATTATATATATATAGTATATAATCTGAAGTTTTTTAGGATATTTTGTTTAAGATCCAATTTTATCAACTCACGAAAGATATCAGAATCATTAAACAAATAACGCATAATTAATTCTTAAAAAGGAAAAAAGTATAAAGTATTCATTTTTTACTATGAAATATTTACTAAATTTTATTTTTATTAATTAAATTACGTCAACAAGTAAAAAAAAACTAAAGCCAAATAAATATAAACTTTTTTAAAAAATAATTAAATCATTATAAACCTCGAAATAACTATTCCAATACACGATTACTAATGATAAAAATGGTAACGAAAAGAATATGGAAAATATTTCTGATTGGTACAACTAGTTCACACAACCACCGAATTGTGACTAATTTATAAAAATGTGTATTAATTTATTTTTATATTATCTAGATTACTTTCCATAATCCTAAGGAAATCGGGTTTCACATTTCAAGTGATATTGAGAATTAAAGGATCATGATTAATATTGAGAGGATAATACTTTTCTCATACTCTGAAATAAAAGTGTTCCGATATTCCTTATCAACAGTTTCATTTTCAGAAACAAGAATTATTATATTCAAATTCAGTTTCTAAAGAATATGAGACATTACTTGTAAAATAGGTGTTGAAAAAATTGTTTGAACTGTTGATATAATTTTATATTTTGCGAAATAGTTGCAATTTCATTACTATGTGATATAAAAGTAGGTTCATTGTGTAAAAAGTAAAGCAGGTAAAGATTGATTTAAATAAATATCAAAATGTTCATTATTATTTATTTTTACAGTTTTCTGTTTAAGTTTAATATAAGACTTATTTCAAAGATTTTCCTCATTTGCTAAATGCTATTGAAATGTTTTTTTTTTGATACAATTTTACCTTTACATTTCTTACAAAGCATGATCAAATATCCATTATAAATTTTCAATTAATTATCAAAGTTTCTTTTTGAATTTGCTTAATAATTATTTGGCAAATTTGCTGATTAATGTAAATAGTTAAGTATAATTAGAAAACAATTGAAAATT
This sequence comes from Glomus cerebriforme, assembly GCA_003550305.1. Classification (NCBI taxonomy): domain Eukaryota; kingdom Fungi; phylum Glomeromycota; class Glomeromycetes; order Glomerales; family Glomeraceae; genus Glomus; species Glomus cerebriforme. The sequence continues at coordinate 76,781 of QKYT01000444.1, read as the reverse complement.
ATTATTTAGATAAATTAAAATTTTTTTTTGGATTTGTTTATTATATTGAGTTTAATTAAAAAATTCAAATCAAAGAATACAGAAGCTTATTTCCTAAATTTATTAAATTTGTTTAAATCCAACTATATTACTAATTAAATATAAAAATAATTTTTTTTTAAAATATACTTTAAGCTATAATTGACAAATATACAGTATAAAAAAATACCTAGTCTTAATTTTTATATTGTATCTTATTTTCTCCTAATAATTTGAAAAAAATGAATGTAATAACCAATATATCAAAAAGTTTACAATCTTTAGAAATATAATCTAATTCAGTATCAATAACTATGACTAATCTTAATATGATAAATAACAAAAACAAATTGGAATTAGAAGAAGTCCAGAAAAGTATCATTAATTTGGCAACTTTAGTACAAAATCAACAAAAATTTTGTTAAACTTTATGAACTTCATATAAAATTTATTAATAAATCTATTGATCAGTTAAAAATTAATATGAATAATTTTTAATCAAGTTAAAAAGTCATATGGCTAAAGCAAAGAAAACAAATTTAGAATTATAATGGACAAAAAAGGAATAAATATTAAAAATAGTAAAGGAACATTATGAAGAATAGACAAAATAAAGAAATGTAAATAAAAAACTATTGAAAAATTCAATTCAAACCAATAGAAGAATATTAAGAAGAATAGTATAATGAAATAATAAAAGAAATTAAATAAAAGGCAAACAATAAAGCACCAGTATAATAGGAATAACATACAGTATGATATGTAAAAGAATAGTAGCAAAAAAATAAAATAAGTAATGCAGATTTTATTCAATGAAATATTAAAACAAGAAAAATATCTGGAGAATTGAAAGAAGGCTAATATATTTAACAAATTTAGAATGAAAATCTTAAATTAATGAAACTAATTATACTAATAGAAACACTCAGAAAATTTTTAATAAAATCATAACAGAATAATAAAAGTATGTAAAGACAAGAAAATATTAAAAGTAATAATTACACAGCACTAAAAGGAGACAGTACATTAAAACTGATAGCAATAATAAAAAACTTATTGCAATAATCAAAAACAAAAAGAAAAAAATATAGATTTTATTTCTGATGCAAATAACAAATTCAATAAATAACAAGATTTTGAAGAAAATAATAAAAGGATCAAAATATTACAAAAAACAATAAACCTAATTAATGCCAATATTTGAAGAATATTTTTATGCACATTTTTATAGTATGTAAACTAGCAAAATATAAAAAATTAGGATATAAGAAGTGCTAATCAAGAGTAAGAAGATGGACAATCATTTACTACCAATCATTTCACTTACACTAATATAATAGTAAACAATAAAAATAGTCTATTATATAAGATATGTCATGTGTAATGATGAGTGACATCAAAGCAAAATTCAAATAAATTTGAGCTATTTAATATAAATGTCAAAGAAACAGAAGTAAAAATAAATGGTTAAATAATTAGGGTTTCAAATAAAATATAAGGAATTAAATATCTAGGAACATATATAAACAATAAGTTAAACAAAATAACAGAAAAGATCAAAATAAAAAAAATAATAAGAACACAGTATTACAAATGAAGTGGAAAAAGATCATAAAAAACAAACAATATATATGTGAAATTATGGTCTAATACTAGAAATCAAATATTAGTTACAAGTAATAGTCTTAACTGTTAAGTAAACATAAATGTGAAGAATATAAATTAAATAGTAAAAATGAAGTAAGAATTACAACTAGAATATGATTAGATCAAAGTAAAAAATTTAATAAGTGATTGTATCTTAGAAAATAGATATCAAATAATAGAAAAAAATAACAAATCTACACTCTTCCATGTCTCAAATCAAATTTGAAAAAATCTTATATTCAAAACTTAATCATGTTCCAGATTAACCATTAACTAATCCAGTCTTAGATGATAGTTTAAGACATTAAACATTTAAAATTTACTAGCTTAGTTTAAAATATGATTAAATTTTGAATATAAGAAGGATTGTTTCAAATCAGAATTGGGACATGATTATGTTTGGGCTACAAAAGTATAAAGAAATAGCAAATAAAATGACAAATAGTAAAGATCAACATCTAAAAGATATTTATGAAAAATTAGATACCATAATAGTAAAAAGAAGATTCATTAATAATAAAATAAATAAAGAATAGAGGAAGTTAAAAGATGAATTTAAAGAAGAAGAATTAATTAATATTAAAATAAAAAAAATAAATAAATAATAAAAAAAATTTAATAATAGAATTAGTAATAAATAATGAGAATATAATAAATTAATATTAATAATATTAATAATAATAGCATTATTAATAATAATAAAAAATAATAATAATATTAGTAAATAATAGGAAAAAAATTAAAAATATAATAGAAATGATGAGCAATATAGAAAGAAACAAATGAAAGAATATCAAGAATAAATAGAAATAGAAGATTTAGATGAACTATTAATGCAACATAAATATAAAGCCACATATTAGAAAAGAACAAAAATAGATAAAAATATAAGATAAACAACAAAAAAAAAAAATAAAATGAAATATACTGCAAAAAGTTTAATATCAAATAATAATAGGAAATTAATTCAATAAATAATGAATAATAAAATAGAAGCAATAAACTTTTAAATATATAATGAATAAAAAGAAAATGATTATTTAACATCAAACAAAAACACGTTGTAATGAAAATGATAAAACATAGAATCATATATCATATATGGATATACAGAAATAATAAAACAATGATTTAAGAAATAATAGAAATAGCCATAAACAACAATATAAACAATTTAACATAAAGATAAATAAAAAAAAAAGATAGAAAGAAATATTATGAACAAAATATATGAAAATCAATACATAATAAATGAAATAATAAAAGATATATACAATATTTAAATACATAAAATAGATAATAAAAAAATAAAGGAACAAATGAAAATATTTATAACAGAAATAGTAAATAATGCTAAAATGAAAATTCAGAACAAAAGAAATGAAGAAGTTAAAAGAAAAGAAAAAGATATATGACATGATTATTAAAAATAGAACTTTACAAAGAAGAACTTAAGAAGAACTTAAGAAAAAACAGAAAAAATAGAAAAAAAATGAAAAATAAATATAAAAATACAATATTAATAGATTTAATAGTAGAAAAATATACAGAAAAATGGATAAAAACTAACAAATTTATTAATTATATACATAATAATATTTCATTAATAAATATTTTTACATAGCTAAAAAAAGGAAAAAAAAGAGAAGCACTTTTCTTCACAAATGTATAATAAGAGATTAGACTCAGCTTCAATTGACATCAAAGGATTTGAGAGAAACTTCTATGGATAAAATTATTCTATAAATAAAAAAAGAGGGAAAAAGAGTATCCTGCTACTTTATACTAACTATTGCTAATTTCATCATTGATAAGACTATTATTACCACTTGTAGAACTAACTTTAACATCACGGAATGAGCAAACATATTTTATGTTTTATTTCTCTTTTAAACCATTCACTATTCCAATAACTTTCTTTAAACTATTTTTTTTTACTTCAATATATTACTGTATGAAAAAAATATATAATAAAGAATGTTTTCGATTAATAAAGTAATTCTAGTAACTTAAAACTAATGATTTTTTTAGTTTAGGATTTTAAGCAATTAAAATATATTAGAAAAATTTTCTTGATATGGGAGAATATACATATTCTATCTTTCACATAATTTTCTGATTATGTAAATTTAATATAAAATACAATTTTAATGAAATTTATTAAATACAAATTTTGCACCATATAATAAGAATCTTAAAGTTTTAAATAAAATCAATTACTTTGATAATGTTTGCAGTACAATAAAATTTTGTTCTTTTACATTTTTGGTAACCGAAGGAAGCTGAGCACAAATTACTATTGTAATTTGAGCCATTTTCACTTATTCTTTCTTAAATATTTTCTTTATCACATTTAATACATACTATTGTGCATTTTTTAGAATAATTTTATAAATCATAATACTATGATTTGCAAATAGAAGTTGAATTAATTTTTCAAAAACTTTATCTGCCATTGCAAGACCATTTTCAGAGTACCAGTGAGAAGGAACTAATTTAATATTGAATTGAGCTATTTTTGATTGCAACATTACTGCAAAAAAATGTCTGCAGATAAACCCAGCATAAATCAAATAAAGGCATATATAGTAATGTATACTATTATCAAGTAATATAACAAATTATGATCAATTTTTTGTACTTTGAATATGTTTAAGTTCCCAGATTTCCTTTATAATGCCATCTGAACAATCCTCAAGTGCCATATTAAGTAAAATTTGTGCCTTTTCATAATTATCTTCTACAAATCCTACATTGTATTAATTTTTGTTCTAAATTTTCAAAAATTAAATGTTATTATATATTTGATAAATATATTGTATAACTTTATTTATATAAACTATTACCTGCATTACTATATTGCCAGTTTCTTTAATCCAAGTTTTATACAAAAGAACTTCAATCATTTGCTTTCGTTATAAGGCTAATGAATTTGAAGTAAAATATTTCTTACAAATCTCATCAATAGATTTAAAAATGGTATTAGAAACTAGTGGCATTTCTGCAGTAGAATTTATATTATGAAATTTTTGTAACTTTGAATATTTAGCTTCATCTTTTAGGTGCAATTCAATTCCTGAATGAAGTTGACATAAGAAACTACCTGAATTAGCTTTCATTTTTATAATACAATTCATACTTTTTACTCGTTAAATTGAATGTGTATTTTCTAAAAAACTTTATCTAATATATCCATAAGTCCAACATGTTCTGGTAGGATATAATACATGTTTACAATATTTTTTAATTTCTGGATATTTTACCAATTAATTCAGTCCAACAATTCTCAAAGTCTGATATAATAAGTGAGTTATGCAAAATATAAAATTCTCCAATATGTCAATAAAAAGCAAAAATGCTAAACAAAATTCCTTTATAGCAACTTACATTTGAAAGTTTAAAGGAAAAAATATTAAAATGCGAAATTTAATGTAAAAGAATATTAATAATCAAAAAGTAAAAAAAAAGTTTAATTTATTATCTAATTCACGTGATAATTTATAAAACATGTGACTAGAATAGCCTAATATTTACAATATATTATATTTATTGTATTATTTAATTATTTTACATTAATATAAATGTTAGTAAATTTAATTATTGAAAGCAATAGTAAATTTTTAGATAAAATGATAATATCTAAGCATTATTTGCATTATTTCACTTATATTTTGATACTTTCAATTAAATGCATCTGAAAAGTTAACAGTAAACCAATTTCCACTTGGGTAAACTACAATTAATCCAAGATTTTTTGAATTAAGTCTTAATTTTGGTAGAAAAAATGAAGCAAATGCTACTCCAATGTAAATTTTATTCATCAATTCTTTAAATTTCTCATTTTTCATGATTAGAAGCTTATTTGGAAATTCTTTTAATCGGGTTTGAAGCTTATTTATATGCTCCTGAGAATGTAAGGTTGATTAGACTATAAGGGTTTTCAATATAGATGATTATTCAAACTAGATTTTTTTATACTTACTATTGTCATATTGTGTTTAGTTTCACAAAGATAAACTTTATTGCCCATAACCATAATTCTGTCCCATTCCATTAATGCATCATTTTTCTCATTATACATTGTACAATTTTTGAATATCTCAACTGGTGAATTGAAGATTTCACTAAAAGCATTTTGCAATGTCAAAGATGTTTCATTTTCGATTAAACAATCCTCAATCTGCGTCCACGTGATTTGACTTCTGATGGCTGTAAGATATGAAGAATTGATGTGATATTTCCTATTATCATCAATAGGATTTAGACTGGATAAGATTCCCAATTTTCCACGGATAAAAAAGCTCGGGCACGTGCGTCACAGGCTTTCACGTGCTCGTGCTAGTAAATATCACGTGCCGGAGCTTGTTACGTGTTCTTAAAAAAAAAAATTTTTTCAGCGAGTTTCAAGAACAAAAGGGAGAACATTAAGAACATTAAATAAAGGAAGAACGAAGAAAAAATAAACGAGTAAATAAAAGGAAAAACAAAAGAAGAGAAAAAAGGAAGGGAAAGGAACGAAGAAAAGAGAATGAAAATAATAGAAGCGTCAGCTATCGTTAAGCCAGCAGCAACCTCACACCAGGTGAAAAACGGGGTTTGCTTTTTGATGTAAGTTAGAAAATCCCAATGGAAGATTTTGACGAAAATTGGTGGCCGTTAGTTTCGAATATTTGGACACAGTGGGATTCATACAAACAAGCAAATGGTAATGTTTGGAAAGACTTCGCTTGTTGTCTTATGAAGCACCCGATTGAAAAGAGCCGAATAACGAAGATACGACCATCCAAATTATTGAAAATGATCAGAGTCGAACACTATAATGACTCCCAATCACACGCATGCATTATTAGAATCGGATAGAATCAAACGCTCTCAAGCCGTTCGAACTTTAGTGGAAAAAGAAGCGGAAAGAACTATTCTCCTCCTGGATCACCGCTGCCGTTAAAGAGTACGCGACTGAGTTAGGTCTTGGTACAAGTGCGAACGAACTGAAACGCAATGAAGTATCTAATATTAAATATAAAGTTCTATGGAAGCCCACCTTCTTTGCAATTCTGATTTAAAACCAGATATTTCAAAATCCGTCCTTTTTAATAGAAAAAGGATATCGTGTTGAAAATTATCATGTTTCCCATTAGTACACCAAGTCCACCAAGGGCCTTGTATTCGCGCACCCAATACAGCTTGAGAAACCCCACCGTCATGGCTGGCTGACGTTAATCGATTCAACTCATAAAACGAATAAATACGACTGGCGATTCTTCACTTTGTATGTTCGTGATACCTACGGAAGCTGGAATGTGGATGCCCACTTCTTTGTGAGCAGTGAAGATTGCGATAATAATTCGTAATAGCTTCTGTCACTGGATTCTCGTTATATTCTTTCAGATCAGAGTAGTATCGAGGCAAAAGGCATCAAGAGGGCTCTTCCCGGGATCAACGCTGGTGAACAGGAGTGGAAGTAATCTTTTGTGTTGTACATGTGACGAGGACGTGGATGATGAAAAAAAAAACTCGTGACGTTATTTATAAACGCGTCGATGCACAAAAGAACAAAGATTGGCTGTGAAAAACTTGTGCAAGATGCCATCAACGATTGTGTCGTTCTTGCTATTCGAAATTCGTCAAAAGGAATTATATGAAAAATACACAAAAATGGGCGTTGCGGGCACAACATTCTCCTCTGTTATCCGTTGGAATCCTATCACATGAATTGAAAAGATTAACATCTTCGTCACACGGTTTAATTGGTATGCCCGCCCTTTTACTTCCATTTTTCTTTCCTTTGATCTCTTATTCCTTCTCTCCTTTTTGTTCGTTCTTTTCCCTTTCACTTGCCTCTTTCCTTTTATTTTTACAACTGAAAATTTTATGAGAAGATTGTTCCCTTCGAAATTCATTTTCTAGAAATTATTTTGATATTTATTACATGTTTAAATAAATTCCTTATATATTTAACATGAAATTTACCTTATTTTCAAGATTCTTACATGTGCCAAATACAATAGTTATGCACTTATACTTTGTTGTGAAAGAATTTAAATCTCCACGAAATCTAATGATATAATTTCTTAGTTTCATTTAGTTATTTTAACTATTCAAAGGCGTATATTATTGTTTATAACAAACTTAATACTGTATTATTATTAATTACTTTTTTACAAATCAATTTGTGATGGCTTCATCCAAAATAAGCCAATAAAATGAGCCTTAATTACTTTCGAATTATATTGTATTACATTTTTTTGATTGAATAATTGCGTTTCTAGAGCATATGAAAAAATTCTTTCTTTAAGCATTTCTAAGCTAAAATTATGCTCTGTATTTATAAACCTTTTAGAGCAGTTCATTTATGATTGTTTTCTGTATCAGATTTTTTTGCGTAATATATGTTACGAAAATGTCACGCATTTTGGTGTGGTTGAAAGTTGTAAAAGAGAAAGAGAAAATAGCTTGAAGTACAGTATATAAAAATGATATTGATAATTCTGATTTAGTAGAACATTAAATTTTATTACCTCTTCAATGAAAGCATTATTTTACAATATAATTAATTACAATTTAACAAAATCGATTATTGAGAATCAAGAATTTTTTAAACATTAAATTGCCTAATCTAAATCAAATGGCATAGATTATAGAATATCTGATATATGACAAAATTTAATTATACATGTAATTCTAGTTTTTTGTTTATAGATAAACAATGTTAAAAAATTTTGACTTTGAATGTATCTTTTTGATTAAGCTAATTAAACATTTATTGCAAATTCAATAAGAATCTTTAACTATGTACACAAGAAAATCATTAACTAACATTACAAATAAAACATAGTAACTTTGATATTACTTCCTTCAAACGCTTTGTTAATAGCTTCTTTAACGAATTTTAAAGATAAGCCATCCAATCCAGTCCCAATGCGAGGAACACTTAAGCCTTTGACACCAAGTTGTTCACATAGCTTTCTCAATTCCATTAAACTTTTTTTAAAATCTTGACGATCAGGTTTATCATAAACATAATATTTAGTAATCAAATAAAAGATATAACGATTATCACGATGAAGACGAGCAACCTGACCAACTTTACATTGTTGAGCTTTTAATTCATTTAATCCACCATATTTTTTCTTAAAAATATCTGCGATACCTTTACCCATTCGAAGATCTTGAGATACGCAATGAGCTAATGCATCAGTTGGTGATGCATCAGTAAATAAGTCTCCTTGTCGTTCCGTAAAAGTGAATGTTTCAGTTGAGGATATTGATAATGGAACTGCAGGAGTTGTAGGAGTTGGTGGTGGAGCTGGAGTTTCTTGCGGCGGAGGAGTTGAGGGACAAGAATATGTTGTTCCAGACATCTAAATAATACAATCAAATTAAAAAAAAATTAATTTTTAGAAGAATTATTTACGCTAAAAATATGATAAAGACGCGAACATATCGTATACTTCAAAGAAAAAAAAATAATATACCGTATAATAAGTTATTATTCGATGATTGAAAAATAAAATTATATTTTACCTTCACAGACAGAGAAAATTTGAGTATGAGAATTAAACAGATTAGAATGTGAATAAACATTGATTTAAAAAAGTTTATATGACGCATCGAAATATCACGTGATTTTAAACGCGTCCCCGAAGTATTTCATTTTATTGGTTCTTGGTTCAACTTCTATGATCAGCATCATCTTTATTTATTGTCGCACGTGTCACATTATTATTCGAGAATAAACTATATAAATAGATCGCGTATTTGATAATTTGACTTTGAACTAATGCAAAATTCGGGATTAAGTGATGACAGAAAAAAATGAAAATCGAAGGAATTGTTATTGATGGTTTCAAGTCTTATGCTGTACTACTATATTTCTGGCCGAAACCAAGAGTTCAATGTCATTACAGGTTTCAACAGTTCTGGGAGTGGACGCAATCATTTCTATTTGCATCAAATTCTTATGAGAATATTTACAAACTGATTTGCTAGTGGCTGAGGTTGGTTTGGACTTTGGAGTAAAAGCGTGGTGGTATATTCGTTAATCATATTTGGACTTTGATGGTTTTTTGTACTTTTTGCATTTACATGTTTGCTCTTGGAAGTTGCAGAGAAGCAAAGAAAAGAATGAAACAAAGTGGAGGGAATAATTAATGCTCAGTAAAGGAGAAGTTTGGAAAATAGATTTTGTGATTCTAATTTGAATCATTATGATAGCCTCAAAGGCTAAATACCTGTGGTGGAACTAATATTTAATAGCCGGAGATTGATTCAGATATTCTTTATATCGCGTTAGAATATAGGATATAGCAATTATAAACTATTTAACAAGATACATTATCCTATAGAATGATATATCATCGAGGAACTGATCAACTGAAAACTTTTTCTGTTATTTTATCGAGCAATTAATAAATTACTTAAATTTATTGCGAGATTTAGATATATGAATTGGATATCATTAATAATAGATTCATCGACTCTGTGGAAATCTTTCATTACTATTATTTTCATTATTGGGTTTAATGGTATTATATATGCGTTTGTACTCTTTAGATTTTAGTGATTTCTCTTAAACCTCTTTATTACTGCAAATACCGCAAATATAATTTGTTTGTAATCCGTATCAATCCTAAAAAGATACTATTTTTAATTGTACAAATGACCATCTTGATGTTAGTATAATCTCTCGAGATCATAGTATACAGAATTTGTTAACTATTCAATATAATCAACATTTTAAAGTTAAATTTTTTATGAAATTCTGGAAGAATTGGTGGATCATCTTGTTATAAGACAATTAAATCCAACTTTAGGAATATCGCTAATTGATCATGTTTTGTTTGGCCAACAACTGAAATAGGAGAATTACAGTATCTGGTCATATTTGCACTTTCACCTTTTGATCCTCAGAATACTTTTTTTTTTTGCCTATTGATATTAAAAACAAGATCAGAATTCATAAAACTAAATCCAGTGATAGATCGTACTGAACATAAAAAAAAAAATTTTTTTTATTTACCTTGCTTATTTCTAGTTTACAAATGATTCAAAGAAGCCAATCGAAAATTGATTTTAGAAACAGGAAAAAAAATTAGGGAAGAAACACAAGGGGAGATTAAAGACACATACTCCAACAATAATTGGATGATATTCCATCTGTTTCACACTTTAATACATTAAAAACTCCATCTAATTTATTCTAAGGACAATTTGGAAAAGAGATGAATCAAGGTAAATAAAATGTTAAATTGTAAACGTGGAAAACACATAACTGAACAATTCAAATAACTTCTCAACCCCTACTTTTTGTCAGGTTCATAATACTTGAAGAATTACAAAAAAAAGTAGTAGGAACAGATGAATTAGAAGAAATGAAATACCAAATAAAATTAGGTGACACGCAAAGGGAACAAAATTTATTACATTTCATAGTTTTTTTTTACTTAATAAATAGTTTTGTACCCACAATTTCCTACCAATTTTGTAATAATGCGAAAACAATCAGTGCGATGACTTGGAAAAAAGATCGAGCCTCATTGTCAAATTTTAATTCAAAAAAAAAAAATTATTGTTATTCGGTAATTCGGGCAATGATGAGCAGGGGTTAATATTTAGAAGTTATACTGTATCCTAAAATAGTTTAAGGTTATGATGCTTATTTTCAGGAGAATTACGAAAAACTAATAAATCATCGAAAAATCTATTTATTGTAATTTTTAATATTGTAAATTATTAAGGCGGTTCCAAGCTTAACATAAGAAGCCAAAATCTGGGAGGGAGGGAGGGGATAAAAAAAAATACATGATCAGAATTATCATTAATTTTGGCCTAAATTATGTGTATTATTAAAAAACGGGAGGGGGAGTGGCCACAGTTAAAAAAATCGTTTAAAAGAAGAAACCATTTGAATAGTTCTGAAAAAAATAAAAATCCAGACCTCACAATAATTATTTTATTTATCATAGATAAATTTAGTTATAAAATCGATCCTTTTCTGTTTTGTTTATTATAAAAAATAAATTGTGATCTCCAGGTATTATTAGAACTGGCAGAATCATCCATTTTGATCTTAATCACAAAAAATCTCCCCTCTAGCCGATCACTTTATATTTTGCTGCGAGAAACTAATAAAGGCTTTGATAACATTCCTGACCTAAGTATTCCATTATCGATTTACTCCATCCATAATATTTTACATACTACTGGAGGTTTGGGTTCCGATGGGGACAAAAAAAGTAATGACTGAACAAAATAAAATGGCTCTGAGTTCCCATATTCCTCCGAAATTAAGCAACATATTTTGCACATAATGCCAGCCAAGGTCCTTATAATTCTGGTCAAAATTGTATTAAAGCATGCCAGTGTTGCTTATTTTCGGATCTATAGGTATTTCAGAATTTATATACAGTCAGATCACCGCAAAAATTGGTGATTGTATAGTAAAAAGGTAACCTCCCTATAATCCCCACTATATTAAAAATCATGTGAAATGATTATATAGAGTTTTTATTTATTTTATTTTATTTACTCTGTATCTTTATACGTTTACGTTGTAATTATATGAGAATAATTATATGTAAACTATGTTATACATTATAAAGATTTTTGTTAAAAGTCCTATTATATACTATATCTATCAGTCCCTATATAACCTATTTACTATGTCTAAAATGTTAGTATTATACCATATATCCCTGTATCCTTTATTCGTCTCTATAAGTTTTCCCATCCATCTATCTACTATTTGAATAATTATATTATTTTTTTTGTATCTTTCTAATGATATTAACCTTCTTTCGTCATCATTTAATTTTTTATTTTTCGATGTCTTTCGTTTTTCTGATCTTATTAAACCTCTCTTTTTTTCCAATTCTATCACTTGATCACAACGTTTGTTCCATTATATAGAGTTTTACATATTATCAATTTATTAAAAGTAAAAAAAATTATTATTATATTATGCTTTTACGGAGATTTACAACCAATCAAAAAATTATGTGATTAATTGGAGGGTAAATTATTAACAAAAATGACATACTGTATGTGTTCAGAAAAATGCGGTGATAGTGATTATAACTGTTTTGTGATTATAGAGAGGTAATTTAATAGTGTTTAAATTAAAATGGGTTCTTATAAAGAGGTGTTATTATATAGAGGGTGATTGTATGGAGGTCTGACTGTATTATCATTTCCGACGTTTTTTTTTTGAAACTTGACTCATTCGACAGTTATTAATTACATTATTCAGTCCAAATTTGACATTAACTTAGTTTTTCGTAAAGGTATATTAGCTATATTATATACAAGACGCGAGTCACGCGACTGACACGTCAAATAAATTTGTACTACAATTATTTCTATATTACAATCGCGCGACATTTTCACTACTCAATCTCCTTTTAAAAGTACTTTTTTTTCAAGTAAAATGACAAAACCTAATAGAGTGATTAGAATTCGTCGAGCTCAACGTAGATATGAAACTATGGTTCGAAGTAAGTTCAAGAAACCTTTTTTTTTGTCAAATTCAAATTCTGAATAATTGTTCAAAATATATTTCTTTCGACATAAATTAAAACGAAAAAATTTTTTTAATGTATAATAATTATATTTATAGATGCTATTGTTGCTTTGAATGAACCTGAAGGAAGCAGGTAAGAAATAGTATTGATTACGCTCAAAAAGCATTATTGGTAACATTTTTTTTTTTCTTTTTTCTTTTACTAAATAGTCGTAATGCTATTATAGAATATATCTTAAATAAAACGAGACTCTCCAATAATGCCACCACAACCAACTATTTAAATTTGGCTATCACCAGGAGCGTTAATAAAGGAGATCTCTTTTCTAACGGTAAATATTAATGATTTATTATTTTTGAGTAGTGCTAATGCTTTATATTTAGGTCCAGATGGTATTATTAAACTCATGGAGAATAATCCGGATATAAAGATAAAAAAGAAGGAAATTAAGAAAATGGAAAAGCTCAAGAAATCTGAAATTGTAAAGATTGAACCAGCTCAAAATCTTCCTAAATATGGGGAGATGATTCGAGGTAAGTTCAAGAAATTTTTTTTCAAATCAAAGAAAATCTGAAAAAACTGGTCAAAATATGTTTAAAATACGTTTCTCTCGGCATATAATATGTCTTCCTTTCTTACTTTACACTTATTTAATGTTGTTATACTAATCTTGCAATTTACAATTATAATTATTTATAGATGCTATTGTCGGCTTGAAAGAACTTAATGGAAGCAGGTAAGAAATGGTATTGATTTTAATTGTCACTTAAAAAGCATTGTTGGTAACATCTTTTTTAAATTTCATGTTTATTACAAATTAGTCGTAATGCTATTAAGAAATATATTTTAAATAAATACAAACTCCCCTACAAGGCCGTCAAAACTAAACGTTTCAAGTTGGCTTTTACCAAGGGCGTTGATAAAGGAATTTTTTCTAAAGGTAAATAATATTAATTTATTATTTTTGGTACTATTTATAACCGTACTGAAACTATATCTTTAGATCCAAATGGGTTTATTAAACTCGTGGAGAATGATCTAGCTATAAAAACAGAACAGGAGGAAATTTAGGAGAAGGAAAAGTGATCAGGAGTAAGTAACGAAAGAGAAGGTTATCAGAAAGTAATCAGTAAAAGTCAACGTTAATTTGATTACTTTGGCAAAAAAAATCATACCAAAAAGCTATGTAATAAGATCAGAATTTTCATTTGCATAAATGAAAATTAACATGTAAATTTAATCATTGCATCACAATTAGGGATGGCACGTTGAGGTGTGCGGTCAACTAATTAAATCAAAACTATATGTAGTACCATATAAAAATTTATTATTGAAGATTTTTTTGCATATAAAAATTTTATTATTTAAAATTATTTTTCAGTTATATATGCATTTATATTTACAATTTATTTTATTATTTTATTATAAATTATTCAATAAACTGTTTAAAAAGTGTTGACGCAATATTAGACCCAAATTGAACTTCTTGAAGTGGAGTTCTTTGTTTGGTTCTTTGTTTTCGCATCTCTCTTAGCCCATCAGTC
>QKYT01000444.1:17270-44395 GCA_003550305.1 Glomus cerebriforme | reverse complement strand
AAGAATGCCTGTATGCTAATCGGGAGAGTCCCGCTTGAAAGCCTCTGTTTTAAAAATTAGTATCGAGAAATGGAATATCAGTTGAATTTTTAACGGGTAGCGATAAGACAGTGACTGTTGGGGAGTCCGTAGGGGGTGAAACGGGGATTATTGGAGTGGAGGTGTTCAAGTGCTTTGGAGTGTGGGCACGTTGAACCTTGTGAATGAAGTTTCAGCTTCCGCAGATTCTCCAATCGGTGACAGGTCGGCCTTTTTTCGCTTAGCGAGGGGTAGTGTAGTTAGTCTATTTGTTTTGTATGTGTATTTAGTTTATCTTTTATGCTACAATTTATTAATAAAGATTATCTGCGCAAGATCGCATCGTTAAAAAAGAAAAAAAAAAGCAGAGGTTGTGCTTATACAGGGGGTGACTATAGAGGGGGACGACTGTATAATGCTTTTGCATGGTAAATAACAAATAAAGCTCAGTATTCTATATTGCATAAAATAGCAATAAAATATCTTTTCATATCAGCAATATCAATCCCATTAGAGAGACTTTTTTCAGATGCTAATAATTTAGTTACTTCCTAAAGAACTTGCTTGGAT
Organism: Glomus cerebriforme; assembly: GCA_003550305.1. Lineage (NCBI taxonomy): Eukaryota > Fungi > Glomeromycota > Glomeromycetes > Glomerales > Glomeraceae > Glomus > Glomus cerebriforme. The sequence goes on along the minus strand of QKYT01000444.1, from coordinate 43,807 downwards.
TCAAATATTATTAATAAACTTATATTTTTTAAAAAAGTTTATTTTATATTTTATATTTATAATCTTAAAGTTTATTTAGTAAAATTAATTTAAAATTTCATATCGAAATTGCTGTACCATAAAAAATATAATTTCTCAATGAAATTATTTTATATAAATTTGATTTGATTTGATTAATTGAAAATTAAAAATTGAATCGTTGAATTGAATCTTAGAAATAATTAATCAAATCTTTAATTGATTCTCAAGATTTAATTTTCAATTGAATTGATTTTAATTCCTATATACTATTCGAATTCTTTTATAGAGATTAATTGATTAATATATTCATTAAAATCTAATCATTAGATCACATTTTATTTTCAAAAATTGTTAAATATTTGTATAGTTGTCCATTAATAATATTAATGTTAAAAAGATGATATTTATATTATTTAATTCATCCCAATGAAAGGATTTGAATAGTATAAATTTTAACAAATTCTAATCACTAAATCTTGAGTAATTTGTGATTTTGTATTTTATACAAATTATATACATGATTGAAATTGCAGAATTGTGAATTATTATGTACAATTTGATTTAAAATTTCACAATATTGCAGATTTGAAAAAATAATTGCAACATCATTTTTATATTAGGTAAATACACAATCCAAAAAAAAACAATTTTATTTTTCTCAAAAATTAAAATTTTGGGTTATGCAAAATTCTCAAAAAGATAATTTTATTACAGATCATTTAATTCTATCTAGCTATGGCAATAAATTACAAAATCTATAATTTAAATAGTGAAAATTTTACATATACAGTTAACACTCTTTATAATGAACTGATAGTTCCATTAAAAAAAAGTTCATTAAATAAATTACTATGTTTTCTATATAAACTATCTCACTTTTTATAATGAACTATTAATAAAATTTGAAATTTTAAGTTCAGTATATCTAAGATTACTTGTCTAAACTCTTCATTTTGCTTATTTGCTAAACCTTTTAGTTTCACCAAACAATCTTAAGTATATCTAGAGTTTATTATAAAGAGGTTCATTATAACCAGTTTTGATTGTAATAATAAAATTAATAATAATATATTATAGTATAAGGTTAAAATGTGATTTAATAAAGTATAAAAAATTAATTGTAATTAAAACATTTTATTATATATAACTACTCTTATAAATTTTTCATATTGTACAACAAGTTATATTTTTTATTTTTATAAAAGTGTACTTATTATTTTCATATTTTATTTTAAAACTAAATTTAATACAATAAATATAATTAACTTATTAAAAAAAAATATAATTTAAAAATTCTTATTAATTTTATAAAATAAACTAATAAAATAGAATATAATTTATATTACTTTATTATTTTATTAGTTTAATTTTATTTTATATTAATTAATTTTTTTTTTTTTGAAGGTAAAACAGATATATAATGTTGTATTTATTAAAAATAGCATTAAGATAACAAAAATTAGTTTATATATTCCATAATTCACCCTCCACCTTATACGTAAAAATGTGCCACTTGCTGCACCTTAGATGCATAGGTTTTTAAAGTAAGGCCTCATTACCAAGCCTCCTTAGATATTATATACTCTGAATCTCCTCTATACTCTAGTACGAGAAACTAATAACTAATCTCTTAAACCAGTCTACTTAAATATCCTTTTAATGATCTGAATCTTCAAACTAGTACAAAACATTAATAAATTTATAGAAGCTGATTGCTAGTACCAACCTCCAGGAAAATTTTATATTATTTAATTTATAATTTATAAAAATTTAAAATTATATAATATTACTATTATTTATAGATGATAATTACTATATCAAATCCTATCGAAGATAAGGTAACGCAGAATGTTAGAAAGAGAAATTAAGGAAAAATAAACATAAACATTATAATTTACCAATTTTGGTTAAAACTATTATATCTAAAAAAAACAAAAAATTAGTAAAGTTAAAATATTTCTAAAGATAAATTAAAGAATACATAACATGCCTCTTTTACATATTTACCTATTTTGATGAAAGTCCAATATTTATAAAAAAAAATTGGTAGTTATATATATTCGCTTATGAAGGAGGATTTAGATATTTAGGATTTAGGTTGCGTTAAAGTTTGCAAACTATGACATCGATGACAACGGCAAAGCCAAACATCGTCAATTTTTACCAAACAAGATTTTTACGTTGTTCTTTATTGCTTATTATTGACTACAATATCATAGGTTAATTCATACAACTACATAAAATTTCTTTTAAGAACATGAAGGTAATTTATGCGTAGTGAAATAAATTTAAATTTAAACCGATATTAAACTAAGAAGCCCCTTGAATGAATGCAGTCGGACCCTATTCGCAGTAGAAAATTACGGTATTACTTTTATTTTATAATTCAAGAAATCGAGAACCGCCGAGTTGCCTTATCTTAGAATGAAATTCCAACGAAGGAAGCTCCTAAATATCCTGCTATTTCCGTCTTTTTTCTGGCAATTGTCGCGTTCGCTGGTACATTAATTTGATAAAAAGCGATGTACGCATTTGTAGCGTTATTGTTTAATCCTGTAATGACGTTACGATTGTAGAGTGGGGGTAAATTCTATAATAAAAATATTATCAGTTAGATCCATGGCTAAAACAAATAATATTTTACATACTTACATTAGGAGGTATAGTGGGATCAACACCGTTTCCATCTTTAACAACAATCCATGGACGGGACATTCCGTCTCCACAAGAAGCATTATAGGCCTTTATATGAACAGTACATAGATTAGTTTGTATTAAATCAATACAAAAAAAAAAGGTAAACTACCTTTGCAGTATTGATTTCTAAATGATTAAATCTTTGATGAAAGTTTTGCTGAAGTTGATTAAATCCTTGATGCATGTTTTGCTGAAATTGATTAATGTTTTGCTGAAGTTGATTTGCCCATGCAGGAGCACCTTGTAAAGTGCCAGGCTGTAAGGCTAATAATCTCACTATAAAAGTATGCAATTAATATTTGTAGATATATAGTATTAGTGATAGATGAAAACTTACCGTTACCAACTTGAAACATAAAGTCTGAAGCTGATGCAACATCAGTATCATTAGCATCTCCAAATTCTAATAGATAAATAGATAACTACAATTAATAGGAAAGTTCTATTATCATTAAACAATGCACTCTTTGGCTCTGTGTCAACTTACGATAACGATTAACAACTTCAGCAGTATATAAAACTGCCCTAGCGTACTCATTGTCTGTAGGATTATTTGGAGTAATATTCTGAGGAATATTTGTTGGATGTGAGGGTTGATTACCAACATAGGTTGGTAAATTGAAAGCCATGTTTATTTGTTTAAAAATTTTTAGTTTTAATATAAAATTATTTAGAAAGAGAAAGAGTTAGTTAGTTAAGGACTGATCGAGGGGAGATATTTAAATAATAGAAAAATACTGCGGATTACGCACAGTTCCATTAATCAATTCATTAATCATTATTTCCCAAATTTTCTATCCCACGTGACTTCGGCCGACATTATGTCATTGATGATGAATAATACGTGACAAATAGGCAGAAAAATGGGGCGTGACACAGGTGACAAATATGATCCCGTGGTGTAGAAAATTTGGTAAAAAATGTCTCGAACCGCTATTCAGTAGACCGAATCTCAAATTCGACTTCTAATAAATGACGTAAACATGCTATTCCTAAGGGTCAGACAAGAACTTTTTGACGGACGTTGCCACGAAAATAAATAGATAGGAACAAGCAAGTATCGATGCTCAACAGTGTCATGAGAAATTTAATAAGCGTATTATGTAAGTAGCTATCGAATATATTTTTAAAAAGCTTTTACACTTGATAATTTTATTTAGACGACGTGCAAGTATTTGAAGGGTAAACTGACAAAAGAAGCTTAATAGGGGAGAAATATCATGAAGAGTTCTCTGAATTTTGGAAAAATCCGGGTATGTTCAAGCATTTCATATTAGTGCAAGGCACCCGGATCAAGCCTTTCGCAAAGCGCAACAACTATAAACATGACTGTCAATAATTATGACAGATCACGAGGGCTTCCGTTATTCCTCCTCAACAATTGCGCAAAGATTTTGTCAAAAAAATCAGCTGACACAGGTAAGCGCCTCGTTTCGAATAAAGTGCAATATTTCTCCTAGAGTACAAGAGTCCACAGTGAATGCCTTTTTTTTTCACAAATTGCAAAATTGCATGAAAATTAAAAGACGTTCGTATTACTAACAAAAATAGATTTTTTTAATTATTATTAAGGAAAAAAAATGAAAATTTTGACAATTGATTTTTTTCTCTTTTTTATTTGATATTTTATTGTGACTATACTCTTATATTGTGTTACAACTAAGATCATTTCTAAATCTATTTACGTTTTCGCTGATTTTAGAATGAGAAAATTGTATTATGCATTATGCATTACACGATATTTTTATTTCGGTTATTATCTCAAGGTCACTGGATCAGCAGTGTCTTTTTATAAAATGGCGAACACATGTTTCACATATTTCACATAAGATTCAGATAACCCCGAGATGTTATGTAAAAAAACTTATAAATATGCTCTATGTGATTGAAATAAAGAACAAAAACTACGTTCATTGATTTAAACTCGTAAATTAGTAAAACACTTTGCCACGCTCACCATGAAGTATTCCAAAATTTTTTTCAACCTTACCATCTCCGTCGTCTTTTTCTTAACAACTCACATAGCTGAAGGTAGAGCTCTTGAATATTTATAGCAAAGTATTTATCTTTCCCTGTTCTAATAAATTTTATCTATTTGATCAATATAAATAATGCGTAGCACATCATATACAAGTATTTTCTACTTTGATTAGTAGTATCGACTGTTGGGGGTGGGTAATTGATCCTGATTCACATCAGGTGGTTTACGACTCTGGTCACAGAGATTGCACCGGCACTTGTCAATTAATTGATTATAACAGTCCACCACCAAATGGGAAGTTTGAAGTTCAAATACACGAGTATAAGAATATTAAGGATGTAGAAGGTGATTATGATGCTTGTTATGAGATTAGTGGTTCTGAATCTGCTTGGCATTTTGATGAAGTAGATTGTAATAAATTTTCTGGAGTTAGCCCTTGTGGATAAACTTATTTCTCCTAATTTATCATAATTAGCATTAGACCTCATTTTATCTAATTTACAAACTTTTGTTATTCCTGATTTTTGGATATTAATGTATTAGTTCTTGTATAATTAATTTATTTGTTCCTCTTTAACATAATTTTTAACAATTACACAACTATTATATATCAAGATTATGTGATATATCGTCTACTTTGCAATGGCTCTAATAAAAGATTTTCATAATTTTCACCGCCTGAAATTGTTCTGTAATACTAAAAAAAATTATCTGATAAGTAATCCTGTGACTATATAATTAGTTGAGTAAAAATCTACATTTGCAAAACCAAATTTTCAAAATTGAATATTGAATAGACGTAAAAAATCTATTTCACTAATAAAAAACCCATTTCTCACCTATATAGTGATTTTTGACGTATATTATTAGAAAATGAGTATATTTATTAAACAAAAAAGTGAAATAAAATACTAATAGTCATAAATATTTGTAAAAATGTTTGTTTCTTATAAATTTTATACGCACTTTCATGGATAATTATATAGAATGTTGTATATATAAAATGGGGTATATTTGGAATTTGAAAGGTGGTATGTAAAAACTGGGGTTTTAAAAAAAAATGTGGGGTAGGATGAGGTAATCCTGAGTATGTTCCTGCTCAATTGAAATGCTTCCGATGTATCTGAGTGAAAGACAGTTTTAATATATAATACAGCTTTATCAATAGAATAAATAAAATTTAGCTTTTATTTATGTTCTATATATTATTATTGTGTAGTATGGATTTTTTAAAGGGGTTTATTTTCATTTAGTTTTTTTATTTATATTCCATTAAAAAAATTCTATAAATTCAATTTTGCATTATATTTTTCTAATTTCTAACCTTTTTTTAAATCTATTTTTTTTTTCTATAAAATCCTTCTTTTTGTTATCCAAAAATGCGCATATAAAAATCCACCTTCGCATTAATTACCTTCCGCGTCCTTTTCCTGTTTAGATCTCCATTCAAAAACTATTTCTCCTCGTTTATACGGACTTTCTTCTTCTGAATCTGTATCATCTAAATTTGTTACCACTAAAGTTGTTTCATTATTACAATAGAATTTTGTTCCCCAATTCTCATCACCAAAAATTTGAGTTAATTTTGTTGACGCGTCTATTCCTCCAAAAATACATTTATAATACCGAGATTTTTTGGAATAATAATGTATATGACCATTAAATGTAGCAAAAAATTGACTTTCAGTACACGTAAAGGATTTCATTCCAATTTTTTTTGAAATGATTTGGTAGTTGACGATTGTATCAGAAAAATTAAAACTTTTTTAAAATCATCAACAAATTTTTCAGGAAGCGAATAAAAGTCATCGTGATAAGTATTATATTTTCGTATAGCTGCTTGATGTAGCATCAAACCTCTTTTAGATTTAAAAATTTTCTTGCATGTAAAACATCGTGAAATGGACTGTCGTATAGGTGAGTTTGGAGTAGAGTTTGGAGTAAGAGGTTGTATCATTATTAAGAACACAAGGAAGTTATTTAAAAGTTATTTAAATTTACTCAAATATATTTTCATTTAAAAATACTTTTTTGTAATAAAAAAAATACTTGTACAACTTGAAATTCGTTATAAGCGAAATGGGTTTTAAGGTTACTGAACGCGAAATTATAAAGTATTGATCACATGATATTTATGATTAGTTAATTACTATCCTATTCGCGAATGGAACGTAACACCATTTCTAATATTCGCCACGTAATCTAATTATATCACTAACATCACTAACATTTATAGACATATATAGTATATTTTGCACAAAAGTTTTACATCTTTATTATACTTCATATTTTTTTTGCAATCCAACAAAACTAAAAACATAAAAAAGGGGAAGTTGCAATAGTAATATAATTTGAAATTTAAACAAAAGAAGAAAAAAAGACCTATTAGATATTATTTTTTTACTTTTAGACGTTTTATTTTATCTTGTGATATTTTTAATTGAATTCTCATAATCCCCTTTACATATTTAATTGTCATTTCTTCATCAGGATCAATCCTATTTTTTTTTAAAAAAAAAAGTTAGTTTTAAATTGTTAATGGTTTTACGCGAGAAACGAATGGTTTAAAAAAGGTTAATACCTTGTCAATTAAATTTCGGATTTCACATGTTAGCGGCACAAATATTATCTTCTTTTGTGTTCCTCTATATACTATACACATATATGCGGATGTTAGCCTCGGCTAAATCAAATCCTTATTCACGAATTTTTGAGTGATCCAATTGGTTTAAAACCAGTTTGGCTGGTTGTAGTTGCATTGCATATAAGCAAAAATCATCATAACGAACCAATCATAACTTTATTTACATATGTTATTTCTAAATCATTCCTCATTCATCAGTTAATTTTTAACCTTCACACCAGCTCTTCGTGGGCATTTTTTAGGTTTCTCTGAGACTCCACAAATTCAATATCAGAATCGATGACCTTCCGTTTTTCTTCATTTTCTCAGCCACAAGGAAGGTCATTGATTCGGAGTCTGGCTCCTCTTTTGTTTTCAGAGATGGTATTTCTGAAGTCGTATACTTGATAATTCTTTCTAGTACGTTTTTGCGGTGCTACGACTTCCGGTTCTTCGCGATTTGTAGTGTCTTCTACATTCCAACTCTGGTTCGTTTCTTATTTTTATCATCAACAGGACCAAGACCCATTGTGTGATCTTTGACTTCATTCTGACCATCTTTTCTTTGTTTTCTTTTTATCAAGTGATTCCGCATTAGGTAATGTCTACTTGAACTTCCTTTGTTACTGCTTCTGTCTTAAAATTTCCTGTAATTTATTTAACATACGTTATTATTAAAATTAAATTAGTAAATCATTACCGAATGCATAAACTCACATCCCAAGATTCCAAGAAATCATCTAAATCCTCTATCCACATTTGTTGAGGTGTTTCTCCCGAAGATCTTCAAATTCTCTTTCTTTCTTCGCTTTTTTATTCAAAAGTTTTTGGGCCTAATACGGAAAAGAAGTTTATTACTAAATTTTAATATCAAAAGAAAATCGAGCTTTTAACAACAACAAATAACTTACCTCTACTCCATGATGGAGATTTCATCAAATAATTATAACCATGATCATTATTCATCTATTTTAGAAGATTGAAGTTGTTCCATATGCATAGTATCATTCACATTATTTACATTTAGTTTAATTGTTATTACTGAAATCCTCGTCATCATAAACATCTTTAGTATCCTTATCATCTGCAAATCTCTCAAAATCTTTTTCTCAAATAATTGAAAGGCCTTCAAATTTGAGATTATGTTTAATCTTTATTTGAATAAGCCTATCTGATTTCTTTTCATAAGTTGAGATAAATTAGATAAATTTAATCTCACATAACATCAATATCATATAAAAAGTTTTCTTTTATGATAGTATTCAAGTCGGTAATCATAGAATTCCTTGAGAAATTCTTCTGGTGAATTATATTTCTTAATGCGACCACTACCATCAAAATACCATATTAGTTGTGCAAATGGTTGTGCTCATTTTGAATTTCTTTCGAGATCCTCTAAAGCTTCTCGCAATTTTCCTTCAGATAATTTAACAGTGAAGTCGACAGTTGTTGTAGTATGGTTCTCTTTATACTCCTATTGTTATTATTATATTTAAATAAAAGTTTAATATTCTTTATTTAAGATCAATTACATGAAAGAATATATATACATGTACTTGTATCCAGCTGACTACTTTTTCGGTTCCAGCGATTTATTGTTCAAGTTGCTCTTTGTCCATACATGAATTGGTAATTCGGTAATTCTAAAGATTCATCGACTTGACGGATTTTACCATATTTTTTCATACTAATCTCCATATAATTGATATATATAATTATGTAAAAATTGTAACTCATTAAAGATTTGCTAAATATCTAATGTTACCTGAAAACCGCGATACTAAGGGTGCATTGGAATAGGTTCTTCGTCGTTAATTAGTCGTTTTAAATTGTTAACGATATTACGAGGGTTGTAACTTGTAATAAATGAACTCCAGCCTAATAATTATAAAAATATTTTTAAAATATTAAATATAATGAATGTATAATTGTATATCAATACTCACAGTTCCGACACCCTCTGAACCATTGACAAGGACCATAGGTAGAATCGGCAAATACCATTTTGGTTCTACCGAGGATGAAATATATTTCGGGTCAATGCAAGGATTGTAACGCCAATATAACGAGCACTAGCTGTATCTTTCCTCCTTGAGCTCTTGTACCGAATTGACCATCGCCATGAAAGACATTGACGTTTGAACTGATAAGATCATGAGCCATTGCGATGATTTTCTGCTGAAGACCCACATCACCATGATATATGCCTCCTGTTCTAACACTGCACCGGCCAATGAAGAAAACTTTGAAATCTTTCTTAAAGTACGTGTACAAAACTTTCTTTGATTGGGGTTTAATCCATCAAGAACATTAAAAGTCGAACGTAGACTGAATAAGATTAACTCTTTTTTTATAAAATCTGAAACTGTGATTGCGATCATCTACTTTTTATTAAAGGCCATATTAGTTAACTCGCGTTTACCTTCTTAAAGCAACCTAAAAGGTTTTTTATGACGGTTTAGACTTTTGAAGTATTTTTCGCTTCATTAGAACCAGAAGTACCAAGTCCCTAGTTATATAAAAATAGATTAAGATAGATGTCACCTTTCGTACACTATAATAAAAATAATATTTAACAAGAATTTACCTTAATTTATTAGTCCTCTTGAAAATTCATACCTTAACAATCGGAGTGACAAGAAACCTTTAATTCTTAAAAAGGATGGGAAAAGTGATCATGAAATTGATGATCATTCCTTTATATACTTCCAACATGATCTTGATCCGTCATGATCATGTCCATAACGCAATTCTCCTGTTGATTCATATTCATTTCCTTGTTTCAATCCAAGAATTTGCTTGATATGTTGGATCTTTATTCTGGGCATGGGGACATTTAACAGTCTTCCTCTAAGTGGAAAACCCCTAAAAGACAATCCAGCAACAGCTAATGATTTTGCAGAATCACCCTCAGTAAGGATTAAAGTACAATCTTTATCATTTCTAATGCCAGAATTGTTTGCATAATCTAACATCGGGATACCTGTGATATCTGATCAACCAAAATTTCATCAATAAAAAAAAATTGAAGCGGCTATACTTCTTATTATTTCCATACCACATTTGAGTGTTTTAAAGATGGTTTCTATAAAATAACCCAAATTTTTAAAGAATCATCATTTGGATTACAATGATATGGCTTCAATGTAAGATTCTCTTTTGTCTGAGAATCAAATGTTAACACTTGACGAAAATTCACGTGATTCTTAATTTGATTCTTTTTAATGTTCGCTTCCTTCTTCTTATATTTAACCACTGCCAGAATTCAATCTGCAAGTTGGTCTGCGACATACAATCATTATGATGACGAAAAAAATAAATAATTATAGATCAAAAAAAATAATAATGATCTTTACATCATTTGATACGAAGGTTAAACGACAAAGAATAAAATACTTGTTGAGATTGAAAGTTCCAAGTTCTCATCAGTTCATATATGATTGCTCACTCAAATACAATTGTTGAAATTTTTTAGCTTCAACTCTTCATTACTTAAGAATACTTTAACACTTAACGCATGCTACCGTATCATATACACGAAGCATGTTAAATTTTTCAAAGTCCGGCTTGAAAGTAATCATCATATATTCCTCTCTTTTAAAATTTCAGAAGATGAGGTAATCTTTGTAGCCAATTTAGCACCATAACCATTGCGATCATCGATAACTTTCTTTTCACTATCATCGTAATTTGAAGATGTCAAAAAAGATGTCCAAAAATAAGTTCGGGAACCAGACGTTTTCTTCTTTGTGTATTTCATTAGGTATATACCTTTTCCATTATCAATGTCAACTTTAATGGTGTCATTGTAGGGTCTCGAAAAAGTCATTTTTTTATACCTTATTATCAGCGGCGTTTACTAAGATTTCATCCACTATTTTATATATATAATTTTTGGCACGTAGGTAAATGTCTCATTAGATGAAATTAAATGATAACCCATTTTTTCATTTTTTTCTTTTAAAGATTCAATGGAGCCAACATATGTATCAGGTCTCAACAAAAAGTGTCAAGTTGAATTTTCTTTCGGTACACTTCAACAATTTTTTTTTTTTAATATGTGGAGTTATAGTCTGACTAGAAGTTGCTTCAATAATGACGGGTTTTGATTTTTTTAGTTGAGGCCTTTATTAGACGAGGCCTCAGCTTTTTGGCGTTTTGTGAATTATATGTTGTACAAAATCCAGGTGTTTTTTTACTAAATATGCCATAGTGACCGTCACAAATGGCAGGAAATATAAAATAGTAATTAACTATTTAATTTATAATTTATATTATATTATTTTTTTTTTAATAGTTATTGTATTATACGAATTCAATAAGTTGGGAATCATAAAATATTCCGTTCGTAAAATTTTAAAATATTTAAATACATTCGTTTGATAATAATAGTAAAAAACGGTTACAACTAGCCGGAAGATCGAGTTATAGTTATTAATTCAAGTCGTAAACGAGAATATTATAAAGATCGTTTATATCATTAAACAATTAATTATCATTTAGAAGTAACAAATGACTTATTTTCTTCTTGAATTCTAGAAATCGAAAAAATTAAATCCAAAGCATGTAAATTTATTACATTTAATGCGTTCAAAAAAAAAAATAAATAAAATAAAATAAAACTAAAGCAATTTGAGTTCTTTTTTTCTATGTAAATTTAAAAATGTAAATTTCCTATATCTAATACTTTTCAAAAAATTAAAACTAAAGCAATTTGAGTTCTTTCTTTCCATGTAAGTTTATACTTTCAAACCATAAAACTAAAGCAATTTGAGTTCTTTCTTTCCATGTAAGTTTTATACTTTCAAACCATAAAACTAAAGCAATTTGAGTTCTTTCTTTCCATGTAAGTTTATTACTTTCAAAAATTAAAACTAAAGCAATTTGAGTTCTTTCTTTCTATGTAAGTTTATTACATTAAATCAAACCCAAAGCAATTTGAGTTCTTTCTTTCTATATCTTTAATAATAATAATAACTTCTCGCAAATCTCTGTGAATTGCATTTTCTTGATGAAGTTTAGAAATCAATTTGAATTCTTTCTTTTCGGGTAAGAATTATTATTACATTTAAGAATCCTTTCAAATAAGGATATTTTGCAAGAATAAAGAGATCATTCTGCATCATTTTCTTGGCCTTTCCCAACTTTTTTCCAAAAAAGAATAAAGGTATTTGCCGTGATCCTTGTGGTACTTTACGACGCTTATTAAAAAAAAATTGGTTTAATGTCTTGAATTATTATATAAACTTATAAGATAAAAGAATAGGAGAATTTTTGAATTTTTATGATATCCTTTTTCACGCTGGTAAAGTTATTTAAATAATTTTTTTCCACTCACATGAATCCTTGGCGCTTTGCCAAACATATGATAATTATGATTTATTTATGTTCCACAATTCAATAATGGAATAATGAACAGATACAATTAGCTATTAAAAGCAAATAGCGGCCAATTATTTATCCAAGAAATCATTTAAAAGAAAAGCCACATGAAAATATACTAGAACTTAAAAAGAAATATTTATAAATAAAGTTACTTGATAGTGCTGATAAGAAAAAAAAAATTTTTTTGTCCTCGATCAATTTGCATTGATATTAATCTAAATTAGGAACACAAATAAAATGAATCACAATTGGAAATTTCAAAGAGACTATTGTACGAATGGAGCATGAATGGGGATTTTATATCAAAAGAGTATCCATTTTTATTATAATCATTTGGAGAACCAAAATACTACTTCATGAATGAAATATTACGGCAACTTGGAATGAACCAGGTGACAATTTAATTGGTAGTTTTTGAATTCTGTGCAACAATTGAAAATTTTTAGCGTGGAAAACAAAGGAGCGTCTCTGAAGCAAAAGTTAACTACAATCAGAAGGAAAAAAACCGAAGAAGCTATTACTACTCTTGATAATCTCAAGAAAAGAATTGTTACAGGAGACTTGAGAAAAGTTAACGTGTAAGAAATTTATGATGAAATTTTAAAATTCTTGGACTTCTAATTCATTTCCACCTTTTTTCTGGTAAATTTGTTCAAAATAAAATTACTTGAAGGCCAAGATCTGATGAATTTATTTAGAAGTAAAAGTTAAATAAAATTCTGGATATGCAATATTTTAAGTAAATTCATTGAACACTATCAGATGGATATAAATCATAATTTATGAGGAAAATAAAATATTCATGTCACGAATTTTTTTTTTAAAAAAAAAAATCAATATAATTTGGACTTATCTTCTTTCTCCAACCAATTAATTAATCATATTAAACCGATTATGACCGATTATAACTAAATATTAACAGTTAAAAATTAGAATAAACAGAAAAATTGGGATAAATAAAATAAATAAGATCATTAATCTCTTGTGAATTTGTGACTATAGGAACGGAGTGGCATTTTTTATGTATACCCCAGATGGTATATACTCTACAAGTGGAAGTGATCAGAATTATTAATTATTGTTGGGTTGTTAAAGGATCGTGTTAGCATTGATAGTTCTCCTTCTAGCAAGAGAGCTAGAATCAAAAAATACTGTATATCAAAAAATAATATGTATCACAGCCATGTCTCCGATTTTATATTTATTCTTCGCATGTATTAATAAAATTTTTTCTTGGCATTTTTCCAAGACTGCGTGGTCCCAGAAATCTGGTACCTACTTTTTTCTTAGCATTTTTCTGTGACGGCCCTCAAGTGACCCTCACACAAATTTCTTAGCAGAACAAATAAATAGGATAGAGCATTAGCATAGAAACTTCGTAATGTACTAGAGCAAAGTCCCGAATCTTTTATTTTGTATTAATAAAAGTTTTCTTGATTTTCTTGACAAAAAGTATGTGAATTTTTTTCATGCAGTTACATGATTTTATTTTTTCTTAGAAAATGACTGTAATGTGATCTTATTATTAAACTTTTTACCCATATCAAACTGTATATTAGAAAGTAAAAAATGTAAGGTTTTTTTTATGAAAATATGCTAATTTATTTTTAATATTGTTAAAAAAATAAAATCATACCAATCAGAAAGATTAATGGCAAAGCATGTATTTTTTTTTTCTTTGCCAACCTTTTTTTTTCTATTTTTCTTTACCAACTTTTTCTTTTCCAAAACTCCTTAGCAGTAGATTCTTACTATGTTTCATTAACCATTTCCTGACCTTATACCTGTAAATTATTAAAATAATTAACTAGTCTATTATATAAGTCTACACTATAATCACCTAAATCTAAACCCAAATTTGATTTTTCATATAATGCATTATTATATATCCCTTTAATATATTTAGAAATTTTTGAAACCTTTTCTATTACTAAATTACCTAATTTTTTCCATTGTCTACAAAGTTCTTCATACTTAATAACTATCTTTTTAAAGTATAAAAAGAACATTCAAATGGTTCTTTTATAGGACAGTCAGAGATTTAATATTTAATTATTTATAAATAATAATTTTTTAATAAATATTAAAAAGATAAGAATTTGAAATATACAGTTTATTAATTTTTAAATTAGATAAATTTATTTTATATTTTATATTTTTATAATATTTATAACTAATTAAAATATTTCAAAGTTGAATTAAATTTTAAGTTAAAAAAATCACTTAACTTTTAAATTAAAATACAAGTTATTTTTAAAGTTTTAAATTTGATTTCTTATTAATGTAAATAAATTTGCAACCTTTTTTCACTTTTAAATAATATTTTTACAATAAATAATAAAAGAAATTTATATACTGTATATAATATATAATGTTTATTAATCAATTCCTTTTCTAATCATATTTATAAAGATGTTTAATAAGAATGGAAATAAAAAATTATAAAAATTTATTGCTATTAGTTAAATTCTATTTAAGTTAATGTTGTACGATATTCCTCATCCAAACAATTCTTGGAAAAATAATTTGCGTTTTTTTTCCTATTTTTATAATTCAGGGAAAAGTTTTTTAATGCTGTAATGCTGGCCAAAAGTTACTTGGGGGTGAGATACCGCAGATGATTTTAATGACGTCGTCTTTTTCCAAATTCCGATAACTGATTAGTTATAAACCTTTTAAGAACAAGAATTAGACATTTTCGACCTTCAATAATTACAAGTATGGATACTACCGTATATATCAGATATATTTGACATGTGCTATATGCAGTGTAAACATTATACATAATGGTACAATGAAAACTTAAAATTCTTTATCATGTTTTGAACCAATCAAGAAAAAATAAGAAAAAAAATTGAAGTACTACTGATAGTGATGAATATTTCTTTCAATTCTTTGATAATATAATAAACAAAGTTAATTTTAAATTCGTTGTCAAAATAAAATTTTTTACATAAATTTTTAATTCTTTGTTAATATGATTAGAACTGTCCTCATTTATTAAGATTTTCTTTATTAAATGCAAATTTTATTAATGTGATACATTTTTTTAATAAATTCTTAGCGTGTTTTCCATAAATGTAAAGATCATAAAAACCAAGATAATGATTTAACGGATTAAATGAAACGTTGTTCCAAGAAGTTATAAATTGGACTTACAAAAAAAAATTCAAAAAATATCAAACATCCTAAAATAAAAAAAAATTTCAAAAAAAAATTTTTTTTTAAGATACCCTTGAACATAATGACATCAATCACATCATCATCACCTAATATATATTATGCACAAATGTCACAATTTTTTATACAAAAAATGTACTCTGTGATGTCACTTATTGTACGAAATCCAAACATTCCTTCATCCTCACATTGGAAGATCGTATACGCATACAATTTCCTTTCCGAACGTATTAATAATGAAGATTCATTTCTTTATAAATTGATTAAATTCATAGGAAATTTATTTCAATCATACTTTAATTCCAATTGTCCTTCTTGCTCAGAACAACTTTTAACACGTATAAAAAAACTTATTTCTTTCTTTATTGTTATCGTGTTAATAGTTACTGCGAAATTTCTATTATCTGATTCACCTGATTCACCTGATTCACCTAATTCATCATGATTAACATTCGTTTATTTTTAATTCATATTTTTATTATTTTTATTTATTTATATTTGGTAAATTTGGTAAACATTATTTTTAATGATAAATTTAAGATCATAACAAGCATAATACGTTTCAAATGTTACACGAATTTATTGGGATTTATTGGGTCTAAGTTTACCCGGCATAGCGAAAGGTTACCAAAATTCGTTGGATCAACTACGCCACTTTTATAAACAACTAAGTAAAAAAAAAAAAAAACTTTAAATTATTAAACAATTATTATAGAAAAAAAAATTACGATATTAGAGGGTTTATATGTGTTTATTAGAATTTTTTCTTTCCTTTAATGAATGAATTCGTATATATATTTTTTTGATATAAGTCAAAAATCGGAAGAGAATCGTTTATTCACCGAATAAATTTCTTTTTCCAATAAATTATGGATTATATATTAGTTTTTTTTTTAATTTTAGATAGACAATTATATTTTAAAAAAGGCTCATATTTCGCGTATGATTATAATAAATACAATTATTAAGAAGTATACATTTTAACCTTAGTGAATTTTTACATAAAAATTGTTGGTTTAACGTTACCTCCATTACCTAGTTTATTTTATATTCGGATAAAAAAACTCGTTTCGAAACAACTTTAATTTCTAACTCATAACTGTAATTAAATAAATTATGTAAGAATTTAATAAAAAAAAAGAAAATTTTTTATGATAAAAATCAACAGATTTGCTACAATTATTATAAAGCAAAAAATATTTTATAAACCAATGGGAAACAAAGTTATTAATGAATTTATTAGTAAAATGGAGTCTGTCTCTTATGATTGATTCAAAGATAGAATTTATTGCTGAAGGAGGATTTAGTAAATTTATAAAGCTATTTTTTGGATTGATGGTCCATTAATCCTTAATACGAGTTAAGATTATTATGGAATATATAATTGATAATTTATATAACTCATGATTTTTATTGTATTAGTTGGAAAACAAAATCTGAAATTGGATAAATTAATAAGTGGATTTAATAATTTACATTCTGCAAATATTATTCACCATTGTAAAAATCCTAAGAAATAATCAAACAAATAATGTGCTCGTAATAATTATCAACATGTAGCATCATATTTTAAGTTTGATATTTATTAGCTTTAATATCAAATTCCCTAATTCGTTAATAAAAACAATAGCAAATAATGTCATCATAATCAAGATCACCCATTGACAAAATATCTTGGCCTTGAATTTTTAAAAATATGGTATATCATTGTGAGATAATTTTGCAATTATCATCTATGGCATTCCTTATGTCTACATTATAGCATTATAGCAAAGGATCCCGCGTCTGATCTTTCATGGTATAATTTATTAATTTATTAATTTAATCTAAAAATTTTAAGTTTAATATATTTTTTTCTCTTTCAAATGTAGTTCAAATGGTCAATGACCTTACATGGGGTAAAATTTTTCGGATTTTGATATTATATTATTTCACATAAAAATGAATAAACTGATTTCTATCATTAATTATTACTGTAAATATAATTATAATAAGAATAAATACCACGTTTGGTTTATTAACAATTTTTCAATTTTTTTTTAAGTAAAAAAAAATCTTTTGATTCATGCTTCACACTGTTTTAATGATGCACGATCAATAAATGACAGGGTGGCTTAGAACCACTGCAAAATGTAAATCAGAGCATGTGGACAACTGACATATAAATGCAGACGCATGACCATATCGAAAGAACCTAAAGTTTGGACGCAGATACATTGTTTAATTTCAAACCAGTTGCAATACTTCAAATTTTTATACTATCTTTAAAAATTAGAAGCGAAACTCTGACTTATTTCAGATCCTTCCAAAGTAGTGCTTACTGTAGAGACAAAGTAGTATATTCATATCTTGTGACATTTGGAGCGATTAGGGTCGTCTGTAACGAACGCGTAATAATATCAGGCATAAATTTAAAAATTTGGTTTTTGTAAATCAATTTTTAAATATTCAAGTGGAAGTAAAAGTATTAAACAGAGTGATGATACCGATGAACTCTCTAAATCACAATTATCGGTTAGCTCATTATTGAAAAATTAAAAACCGTTGGCATCAATCATTGGTAATAAATGCTCAATTGTAAAATTCAAAGTTCCTTCACGATATTATGTACTTGGATTTATGATCTTATATAAGAATATGTATTTATATTTCCAAACTAATGGTATAATTTACTATAGGATGTATTTGATCATGCATGCATGGGTTGTTATATTAATTATCAATTTAAAACTTATGTGCCAATAGAAAAGATATCTTCAAAAGAGTACCATGTTCTCTATTTTGGATACCTAAAGACTAAAGGGTAAATATTTCACTATATACTATGAATTCCCAAAAACTACTATAAGGTTAAAAGAGCATTTCGTCACAGGAAATGTACTAAATGATCTTCTATAACATACTTTGTACATCAACGGTTTCAGGTTCGAAATTTCAACATGCGCCATTGGCATGTGATGATTAGGGAATTGACAAGGGGCTCATATTGAATTGATGGAATTACAGCAAAGTTGGATCACTTTTTATTGCAAGGAATTTTTACCCCCAATGTCGGTGTACAATACCCTTGATCTTGACACAGTATCATTGTTAGATGCGCTTCGGTTTATCAAGATATGTTAGCTTATAATTAGGAAGTCGTCAAAGTATTCTTGAAGTTGGATTTTAACGAACATCACCCCAAATGGTAATGCTAAATCAAAATTTTTGATATAGAATTATGTCTGACAACATATTGTGAGCATTTCTATAAAACAAGTTTGATTTTTTAACTTCATATTATTCAACACATCGAATTTATCAAGTGGGGAATAATATCTAATCAAGTATCAAGGAAATTAGCGCGCATGAAGAAATCAACAGCACATCATTGGCTTTAAACAATTATCATCAATCCAACTTTGATTATTTTCACTCGATATATATAACATTGAAATGTATGGACATACAAATGTTAGGAAAAGTGGCAGATGAGAACAATCACCGATAAGGGTAGAAGGCCAATTGTGAGTGATAATCAACTCGTTTTGTTTTGGTTTAATGCTATCACGCCAATTGTAACGGATTTGCTCCTAAGAATTTACACATTACGTACTGTTAGTCAGTTAAAAAATAGAAAAAATTTTTGGAGGATACAATATAGTCCGGAATTGGTTAGAAGCAAAGATAGCTTAATATTTCTTTTTTAAAAGAATAAGAATAATTTTAGTGGACTTGTGCAGTTCCTGCATTTAGTAATGATATAGATGTTTTTGTGATTGTTGTATAAAGTCGGCTGATCTACCAGTAACCTTGTGGAAAGCAAATTAGTGGTTTAGTTGCATTAGGAAAATTATTTACTGTGTAATTAAAATCGCGTAATTGACGTAATCCTAGTTATTCAACTATACGTTCCTTTCTATAATATACTCTATTGACAAATTGTATCAACAGAAGCAATAGAGATCATCTTTTTCAAGGTCTGCGAAGGTATGCTTTATACTGAAAGATAAAACATTTCACTTATATTTTATTTTGTTTTTTTTTTGTAAAAAAAATTTCTAATGTGACTCTTTTTTAAAATCTTTTAGGTCGATCTCCAGTTTCAGTTTATCATGAATATTTGATAACCGAAATCATAGATGTTCTGATACAAGACTTATTTTATAATACATGTAATAATTACTAGAAATTTGGCGCCAAAAATAAACCCTTTAGCGTAAAAACGCCTTTATTGTGGTATTCGTTTATTTTTCCAGAAATTTTATGTAAAATTGTTACATGCTAATTTAAATGAGAAATTCACGTAATGTTAGTAAAATTGAAGAATAAAAAAAAATCTTATTTCAATAAAATTTATTTTAAAAAAGTACAATATGATAAAATTACAAAAATATTTATCTAGATTTAATGTGTCCTAATTTAAAATGGTTAACATATTTTTTAAATATTTTCTTATTATTTTCATTATATATATTTAAGATACGTATATCCTTAGTAAGGATATTCAAAAAAAATTGTTTTTGTGGTATACGTTTTATCCAATTCACAAGAAAAGATTCTAATTCTTCCGGAATTAACTTTGATCTAACATTAATTAATTGTAATTCATAAAAGTTTACAGGTGAATCATTAATAATAATTTCAAATAAATCTTTTGTACTTAAATTTTCTTCACAACAAATTTTAATACTTTCTAAATAATGACATCTATTAAAAATTTTTTCCAAAGTTTCTAAAGTAAGATTTGTAATAAAAAGTTTTTTAAGATTTGGACAAGAATTACTTATAATTATATTTAAAGAATCATTACTTTTACCAAAAGAGAGTTCTTTTAAATTTCTTCCATTAATTTTCAAGAAAGTTTCTAATAAATCATTTTTTGGACATTTATTTCTAAATTCTAAACTTTGTAACTTTGAAAAGTTAATATTTTGTAATTTTTTAAAATTATAATTAATAGATTTACTACTATTATTATTAGGAAAAGATAACATAAGTGTTTGTAAATTTAAACATCTGCCAATAAATGATAAAGGAACAAAAGATCCACTCCCTTCATAAATAAATATTCTAGTTAAAGTATTAGGAATATTTTGATAAAAAATATTATTTATAGATCCTAA
Organism: Glomus cerebriforme; assembly: GCA_003550305.1. Taxonomy (NCBI): domain Eukaryota; kingdom Fungi; phylum Glomeromycota; class Glomeromycetes; order Glomerales; family Glomeraceae; genus Glomus; species Glomus cerebriforme. The sequence continues at coordinate 22,815 of QKYT01000444.1, read as the reverse complement.
ATTATTATTAAATTGTGTAATACATAAACATGTTAATTTTTGTTGAAGTGATATTAAATATGTTAATTCATTTGGAATAACATCATTAATAGGTATATACATTGTTTGTATATTATGACATATTTGAGATAATTGATATAATAATTTAGGATCAGTATTTGATGAAAATGTTAATTTCGAGAGATAAGTAAAAGTTTCAGGGTATGAAAAAAAAGGTATATTTATTATTGATGCATCTAATGTTAATTCTTTCAACGAAGAAATATTTTTTATCAGAAATTTAAATATTTCTTTTGACATTTTTTCTGTGATATCTTTTTGTTGATTATTATTAAAAAATTTTTGTATGTTGTAATTAAGTTCTTTTATTGATAAGAACTTACAAAATGATATATAATTAAAAGTTGGAGGAGGCATTGAAGTTGAAATTAAAATTCCATTTTCATATAAAATTTCTTTTGATTCATCTGGTAAACATGCAATCAATGTATTATAATTCCTAATACTTTTCCAAAAAATTTTGACAGAAACTTTACACCATAATCTATTAACTAATAAGCATGAATTTAAACTAATTTTATCGAATTCTAAATATTTAAAAATTTCGTCAAAGATTTCAACTGGAAGTTGATACATTTTTAATAGATTGATAAATTTTTATGAATAATATGAAAAAAGATCTCGGGTTTTTAAGGATTTAAATGTTTAGGAAAGGAATGTATCCCTCCTTCCACTTCTCCTTCCTTGTAGTCAACGTTATTTTATTTCAAGAATGCTGTACCACTTTCTAAAAATTAAACTAATAAATAATATCAATGAAACTTTAAAGAACAATGGGCAAAAAAATAATACGATTTCAAACTTATGATAATCATTTTACCAGTTAATATGAGTTAATATGGCAATTACTTTATATATATGGTTAAAAGATTAAATTTAAAGTTTGCGTTTTTGACAGGTTCACGTGGAGTGAAAATCTTTTTTTAAGAAATAGGTAATTCTTTGTTATAAAGAAAGTTCTGAAATAAAAAAAATTATGTTACCATCAAACTTTTCGATCTATTACAAATTTTGAATTAGTATGTATTTCATAGTTTTAGAAATATATATATATATATAATTTTTAATGCGTGATAACAAAAGATATGACACGTGAAGATGGGTTATTATTTATATACTGCGTCAAATTTTATATTCCTACTAACACATGATTGTGGAAGAAAATTGGTTAGATTTCAAAAAAATCACATGCAAGAAAAATTCAATCATGTGAGAGACTCAGGGGACAAATATACCTTGGGAGACCATTCAATTTCAGTGCGCATTCTTTTGAATTTCATTGTTAAGTGGCAGGATGAACCTTTCGTCATCTGCGCAAATATAAGAGCTCCCGCAAGAATTAGAATGTTGATACCTCATAGAAATATGATGATGATGAAAATGCATTTTGTCGATAGATTGGATAATTATCATAATAAATTGGGAGTAATTAGTTGATTTAGCTTTTTTTGCAAAAGATAATTATAAAAACACTTATTAAGATTGTTCCGCAGTTGATAGTTGTGGACAATCGAAAGCTTAATAAATTTTGATAGTTTTAAAATTTTCCAATTTCATTTACAATAATTTTATAGTATATTTCAATAACAAATAAAAATAATATCGAAAAATAAAATGGTAAATAACTGAAAATATGCATGTAAACATCTTAGATTTGACAGAACGAATAATATTTTATTATTAATGTAGGTTTTTTTAAGGTTTAATGATAACTTTACACAAATAGATAAAATGATATATTTTAGAGACACAAAACCTTGCAAGATTGCGTAATTCGCATTTAATTGACCCAGATATGACATGAATGGGATTGTACCGAATTTATTAAATCAACTTTCTCAACGAGTACAGAATTAAAAAAAATGAATTGCAAAAAAAAAGAAGTCAATAAAAAGGACGTTGAACACTTGTACTGTACTACTATAACATTCTCTTAATAAATAATAAATAATAAATACTAGGTAACAAGTACCGTTAGACTCTAACGGTTAGAGCGTCCGAAGCATTACAGTGATCAGTATGATTGGCTTATGCACGTGGACAGACATTGCATAACTTGCTTCCTATTACGATTAGATTTTGTTGGGTTTATTTCTTTATTCCCAATCCAATCCGTAATGATGAATTCCAAATGTAGGTTATTAAATAAAAATCGAACAAGAAGTATGATTTTGCTTTTATTTTTCAATCGACAATCGTTCGTATAAACATTATAATGAGAATTTCTTTATATCAGGCACTTATTTTGTTAAATAAGAACTATTCTCCCAAATAAAAACATTTTTTTTTTCCTTTTTCCAGTAATTTATGAATAGTAAAATAAGATTAATATCTAAAGGTTTAATTAGCTCATCTATATATTTGTTTTTAACTCTAAAATAAACAATAAGTCTTAAAAACATTTTTGTATTACATTTCCTATTTCAAGTGAATTCATGAAAGGATGAGATATTATAATCATTTCCTTATTCAATAGATTATTTGTTTTTTTTGAAAAGGCTCTCATATTTCGCGAAAACATCTTCCGTATACATTATCTAAAATGGATCAGCTGATCAGATCAATAAATTAATTGACAATTACAGTTGATTTTATTAACTATTACTATTTCAAATTAATGTTTGGCTCGTAAAAAAAAAAAAAAAAAAAAAATGAAGGAAATATATATATTTTTTTTGCTAGATTAAAGTTGTCAGTGAGATCGACATTGAAAAACAACAAGCAACTTTGTCGCAACGTTTTTTATGTCAATCAAAACAAAGTTGCTTGAAAATTGAAATGTATAAAATTATATGATTTATGCATTTATGCATATAAGTAACAAGAGTCAGGGGATGTAGTGCATCGTATTACATTGTACAAACGTTCATTTAGGTATATAAAATGATTTTATTCGAATTTACTTCTTTCCAAATTTCTCAAACAAACTTCAAATTCTTTACAACTTTCCAATTTCACAAATACATACAATAAAACCAACTCTTAACGAATCATGGATACTATTGATAATCATATTTTTACTGACGTAGAATTTAATTCTCAAATTAAAGATCCGATGATTCAAGATTTGCGAAACATCAATCCTCAGTTTACCATGGAAGAAATCGATGCAATAGTTGCTGCTTCTATCGATTCACTAAATCCAATGATTGATCCAGTCAATCAAGTAAATTCAATGATTAATCCAATCAATCAAAAGATCGATCCAGTCAATAAAATGGTTAATCCATCGGAAGAACTTGTTATATTAAATGTTGGCGGTGTTAAGGTATTGATATCTTATCATTTATAAAAAAATAAATTTAAAAGAATCGTTAACGTAAACAAATTTATTTTATTCAGTATGAAACATATCGTTCAACACTTACGGCATATCCTGATACGTTTCTTGGAACCATGTTTCTAGAAAGAAATCAACCATTGTTAAAGAGAGGAAATGAATATTTTTTTGATCGTTGTGGAAAAATTTTTCGTTATATCATGCAATATTATCGAACCGGAAAAGTTATTATTCCAAACGAAGGTAAATTAAATGTTTTTGATTTTATTAAAATATTTTTATGCATATATATATTAATAATTATTTTTTTTTCTTTATTTTGATAAGATGGAATTACTCGTAAAGAATTTCTAATTGAAATGGATTATTTTCAAATACCACGCGCGGGTTCAACTATTGATAGAATAGTAATTTTGAGATTAAATGAAATAGTAAATACTTTTAAATATCTGATAAAAGAAGTTTCGGAGTATCATATGTACAAAAATTCGTTTAAAAAATTTATAACGGAAATTGATGTTTGTTTTCTTGATAATGGACAAGCGACTGTTAAAGCGGGGATCGATAATACTTTAACAGATATATTTGATTCTTCCAAAACTTATGCATATAGCATAATTTCCGTTTATAAAAATGAAATTAAAAATTATCTTGAAGCCGAGTATCCAGAAATAACCTGGGAAGATGAACATAGAGTCGGTTCCGTACAATATTATAAAATTAAATTATGTATTAAGTGGGAATTGGATCATATAAAAATTCTAAATGGATCCTGTTTAAAAATAATTTCGGATTGAACCCTATAATTAAAAAAAAATATATTTATTATATATATATTTATTTATTTTTATTTCCTTTTTATTTATACAATACATAATTCGATGATTTGGACATCGGATCATTAAAATGATTAGAAAAAAATTTTCATATTATTATTATAAAGTAAAAAAATCAAAAATAAATTTAGATCAAAATATTTTTATTAATGTCAATATATAATTGACTTTTTTTTTTCTGTTTCCATGATTCTAATATTAATGTAATATCATTCGATATTTAAATAATACAGAAAAAAAATATTGTTTATAAAATTGGACAACATTCGAAATAATATAAAACTGATAGCTTGCTTTATTTTTTTTAAATACACTTATAATTAATACAAAATTAACAATATCTACCATATTATAACTGTGAATTAATGTTGAATATATAAGCAAAACAATAATCAAACATCTGTATAAATTTTGAATGAAAATCGGAATTTTTCATTTACAAAGAAGATTGAGTCAAATGTTGATTGGAATTGTTTCCATTTATAATGTCATCCGTTTCATCTTTATGTATAGTAGTAACATTTGGAGGATTCTCCGAACCCTGGTCATTCTTTGATGTGGATTTCGTTGCTTCGCCAATTTCCTGTTTTAATTCATTTTTTGATTCAGTTGCATTTTCATCTTCTTCACCTTGCCGTGTATCCATCTCAGCCACATTAGTTGGTTTGCTATCAACGTCTGTCATATCCACATCGATCACTTCATTTTCTTCTTCATCTTGATGTTCACCATCCTCATTGTTCAGCATCTTGACATCTCGATCATGAACAGTTTCTAGATCTTGTCTATCTGACATATTAACATCCTCCTGTTCATTTTCTTGTTCAGTTTGCGCAATTTGAATATTTACACCACCTGTCTGTTCATTATTTTCTTCAGCTTCTTTTCCTTTTCTATCTTCCTCCATTGTATTCGTGTCATTTTGAATATTTACCCCACCCGTCTGTTCATTATTTTCTTCAGCTTCTTTTCCTTTATCTTCCTCCATTGTATTCGTGTCATTTTGAATATTTACACCACCTGTCTGTTCATTATTTTCTTCATCTTCCTCCATTGTATTCGTGTCAATTTCCATAGCGTGATCCTCATTTTCTTTAGTTTCTTTTTGATCCTCATTTTGTCCTGTTCTCATTTCATTGTTTTTTGGCTCGATTGCATTTTCATTTTCTTCAATTTGCTGTGTATTCATATTAGCCGCATCAGTTGTCTCATGTAGTTCATTTCCTTTTGCATGATCAGTTGTCGCTTCTGTCATAAGCTCATCATTCGTCTGTTTATTTCCTTCAACCTCTTTCTTTTCCTCTTCATTATTTTCTTTGGAAATTTCCTCCTTGTTTACTTTAGGAATTTCTTCCTCATTTTCTTTAGG
>QKYT01000444.1:0-16960 GCA_003550305.1 Glomus cerebriforme | reverse complement strand
CAGGACTTGCAATATGATCTTTACCATTTCCTAAATTGTTGATTGTTGACAAAGTTGACGAAGTCATTTGAGTAGTATCCTGTTGCTGTATGACATTCTCATCTTTTTTATCTCCTTCTTTTTTATCATCATTGTGTTTAGTTGAAGGTGGGAAATACATGGGAAATAAAATCTCATAAATATCCTTATTGTCGTCTTCAAATACACAAAATATGATCCTCTCAAGCTAATTTTTGTATAAAATGAAAGTTAATAAGAACATAATAAACGAAAAATGACATCGTGAATTACACAAAAAGATAAAATGCAACCTTATCTAAATAATCTGAATGCTCCTCCAACCATTTCCTCGTAGTTTCCAAAGCAACATGCCCAGCCTTCACACGTGGATACCCATAAACACCTTATATTAAGACATTTAAATTATTTTACAAAGTGATTTTAATTTAAGTGAAGCCAAAAAGAGTATGATGAAATCCTACCTGTACTGATATTCGAAAATGCCTAAATTATCAATAACTTATTAATAATGAAGATTTCAAAATATAATAAAAATGTTTAGAATAGGACATCATTTATACATACTATGCTCTTTAAGTTTTTTTCAGTCATAACTTCCAAGGATCGCTTATAGGCACTACGAAGTAGATGAGGTTTTTCGCCTACAGGACCGACGGTATGAATAACATCTAAACAAGCAAAAAAAAAATAAATGTCAACTATATGTAAACGCTATTTTGGAATTACAGTTTCGATTTTACATACGTTTACATGGCAAGTCGTAGCCTAAAATAATAAATTGTTAGTAAATTAAGATCATGTACTTAAATTGAATAAATCTTTATATACCTCCAGTTATCTTGGCATCCTAAAATATTAAAGTTAAATAAAATATTAAATAACGATTATGAGGGAATTCACGTCAAATGTAGTTACATACCCCAGTATCGCAACCATTAAGATCCCAACACTCATTTCTCAGTCCAGGACCCGCAGCTCTAAAATATTATAATCGTCAGATTATTCAAATGGGCGCATTTAATATTCAGAAATTATTTACCTGTGAATTGCACCATCAACTGTGCACGAAAAAAAAAGAATTAAAAAAGTTATAAAGATTAAGTTCAAAAACAAACAAAATTAACTTACCACCTCCACCTCCCAAGAGAGTTTCATTCGCAGCATTGACTTAATAAAAAAAAAAATAAACCCAATAATAAATAATAGAGATCAAGACAATTGAAACAACAATTTCATTACTTAATTTTTTTTTATTTTTAAAATGTCGCGTCCAAACTAACCTATAGCGTCAATTTTCAATTTCGTGATGTCTGCTTGACTTTAAGAACAAAAATGAATTAAAAAAAAGCAATAACGCAAGTAGTAAATAAAATCAATAAATTCATACTGTACTTACATTAGAGAAATCTTTTTATTGAATTCTTCGTTGTGACCAAATTTGGGATCAACTTAAAAGGGTTTAAATAAATTCAATAAGATCTAAAGTATTTGTAAGGAAAACCACACGACACGAATGTCTAGTATACAAGAATAACGAATATTGTATTTCTTACGAGATTCCGACCTCCTTATGTTACGCGGTGAAAAATGTCGGTCTTCATAAGCTTGTGATAAGGTAGGGATTTCTCCCAACTCGATAACCATCTTTCGTTTTGACATTGAACGAATAATTATTTGATTTCGAAAAATTATTCGTTGTTGTTTCAATAAAACAATTGAATAAATAGCTCGATGGATCATAAAACTCTATTTGACGTCAATTTCGGAATTTCACGGGTATTTCAAAATAAAAAAATGGGTGATATTTGCAAAAAAAAATTTATTCAAAATCATTTAATTTATAGGTATTATGTATCAGATAATATATGATCATTATTAATGAACTTTATAATAATCTATAATTAGCAATCAACTGTCGCCTTCAGCGTTAATGATTGTTGCTTTACAGTTTGTCGCTTATTTAACCCTGATTTAGGAAGTTCTGTAGGTTTATCATTACTATTAGTGTTTGAATCATCATTTGGAAATAATGGTGATGTTGGTGAATTAATTCCAGAACAAGATTCTGTACGTTGATGCGAAGAAGAAAATATAGCTAAGGCTCGACGTGCTTTGAAGATCTTTAAATAGAGTCCATATATCAGCGAAGAATAATAAATAATAATTAATTCTCGATAATTAAATAAAAATCATACATACTCGTCGAGCCAATCTTCCAACATTTCCATCAACTGCAACAACTTCCCAAGCGAAATCTACGCCAAACATCATTTTAATTCCGTAAACAATACGTTTAGCGTGAACTTCCTTCATCAATACATAATCATCGCTAGTAGTATATGGAATTAAGGCAGGATTTGAGTCAAGCGCTCTCTGTACTAATGTGAGAACAGTTTGTTCAATCGTCGGAGGATCCGATACATATTTAGGCGCATTAACTAAATATTTGTACAATAGATAAATTTTAGTTTAAACCATAATTTGAATGATAAACACATGTATAAAGTCAAAAAACATACCAGCGATTTCGAAAGGTTGTGATACGGCCATGACACCATGTTTGTTATCATGATGGTATCTAAATTCATAAGTTCCTACTTCCCATGGTATTTGATCTCCTTTAAAACATGCATCACCAGTTTCTACCTGATTATTATCGCTCGTTGTTGAATTAAAATCTGTTTCGGAATCATCCTCTTCTGGCGTAACATAAACATATCGTCCTTTACTTGATACACTGGTCACCATCTTTGATGAATTTGAGGTAACCTTATATATACCAATCCAATCTAAACGCGAACGATTTTTTGGGGCTGTCCATCTGACACATATTGGTGAACCTAATTCAAATGTAATTGGTTTTGCGTCTCTACTTTGATTTTCATTATTATCATTATCAGATGAAATCCGATTATTTGGTAAATTGTCCATTTCATTTGAAGGGAGAACTAGTGATAGTGAATATTGCTTAAGATCTTGACGATTTACATTTCCGGTAACTCGTCTGAATCACAAATAATAATGTAGCAAATTACTGAAGAGATATATATATTTAAACATTAATGAATTAATAACTTACCTAATTATGATGCTTGTTGAATTTTTTAATAAACTTTGAGTCTCAAAGACCACACCTTGTAACCTGGGTTTTGCAGCTTCAACAAATTCTCCTACGACTTCAGCTGTTTCCTCGACAACTTTTTCAACTGTTCCAGCCACTTCTTTGACAACACGCTCAACCACTTGAATCTCTGGTGCCTCCCGAATTTTAGAAACTTCTTCTTTAACTTTGCCTGGAATAATTTTGACGCGTTTGATGGTCTTTGTTACGCCAGCGTCTTTACGAATCTTATCACCATATAATTTCCGCATATGTGGACTCTCAACGTAATGTAAAAATAAGAAATTTGAAATTTGGGCGAATAACGCTAATCCAAAAATAAGCCAGCTGTTGGCAATTAAAGTAATTCCCCAAAATGCTGCATGACCCATAAGCTTCTCTGGATTATTAAGAAATCTATATATTCCAGTGTAGTATAATGTTGTGGGATAATCATCGAAGAAGAAATCACCATAAAACCAACCAAAATCTCCCAATACTTCAAATACTGAAATAGATGTCCAGATATGTAAAACAATAAGTAGCACGCCAAAGGTATGACGCAGTAATACCATGCCGTATGTCCAATCTTCAGGAAAATAATACATTTTCCATGCAGCGGCAAGAAAAGTTACATAAGTCATGCATAGCGAAAGATTATAAATACTAATTAATATAAAGATTAATTATTTAGTTATAATTATTAGAAAAAAAAATTATAAATTCAACAACGTATATTAAGACACACCTTTTCCAGTTAGAAAATGCTTCACTGACATTACCACCGAATTTGATGTAATGTTTAGTCAAAAACTTATTTTTACTCTGAAAAAGTAAAACTCCACCTAAAATATAAGAATGAAAGATACGCCAGGCCAAACACTGAGCGACTAAGAAGAATTTGACCACATTATCAGAAGCACCTGCAATTAATAACGGAATAACTGCAGCATAAATAGTAATGAAAATGACAAAAAGATCATTTGAACGGAAAAAGTCGAAATTTTTGAATACGATAAGATCGCGACGAAAATGGCAAGTTGACGTGTTTAATAAATCTGGAAGTGTAAATTGAATTTCATTTGAAGCTGATAAAACTTCAAATTCATTCGCAGAAGTTGTAAATTCATGTGCTTCTACTATGATTGGTTTTGATAGTTTTGCATTAAGTGGTGTAGGAGGGTTATAAGTCTTGTCGATATCTATAATGGAAAATCTCATAAATCACATGACATGAGGAAATTAAATTTGAAACAATTTCATTTATAACTTACGTGGATTTTCGACAAATGTTAAAAATGCAAACTGTGCCGCATGTGCCGCCAAACTTACAAATAATACTTTATAACTTGCCATCATGAGAGAAATTCCATAGTAACCTGCATACCCAACAGAGTACATTGGGTGTGGTGCCATTTCAAATACACCATCGAATGTAAGTGACTGGTCTATAAGAAAAAAGAAATCTCCCCAATCTATAATATATAAATATATGATAAAATTCATTAAACAGTTTATTTTATCCCTCCTTAAAAAATAATTTCAAATTCTTACACCACGCAAAATCTTTTACAACGCGATGTGCGTCAGTTTTAACCCAGATATTAAACCATAGTAAAAAAAGACCACCAGTCCATCGTAATATGTTAATTAATGCGCCTGAACCTTCTGGAATACTAAAATTGGCGAGCGCAAAACATATATATGTAGTAAAATCATTCAAAAGAATCAGGTCAACGAGTTGACGAAAAAGAAGCCAAGTATTAAATTCCAAAGGAGCAGTCTAGTAATATGTAAATAAATCAATAAAAATACGTTATAAATAAATGTAAAATGAAATCCTACCTCAAAGTCATAGTCGCTTCCCATTTTTGCGCTCAATTCTTTTTTGAGAAATAAATATAATTTTCCAACTTTTTCTTTATTAAACAATTTTTTACGTTTAACCCACAAGATCAGACCTCGCTTATCACTTTGATATTTTAATAATAATCCTAATCCAACATTATATGCGATTCTCCAAAAAAAGAAAAGAAAAAGGAAAAGCCATTTTGAAGTAGATACTGGAAGTACAAAAAACAGCACGACTTGACATCCAATCACGGTAAACGTAAGAATATCAAATGCTGATTTTTTTGCTTTAGTGTCAAAAACTGTAACCAACATGTCTACAGTATGCGGAACTTGAAAAACTATAATAAATAAATGATAAACAAGTACAAGAATTGAGAAAAGCCACGCTTCCTTTTTTTCTTTACTATACTGCCATTCACCAAGCTAACATTACCTTGGCCATCGTGAGTTTTCCCATATACAACATTTTTTCTTTTGTCTTTATCGTTATTATAAACGTTACCGGAGGACTCATTAGATTTAACGTCATTTTGATTCTCGTTATCCATATTTATTAATTAAAAAATTTTCCTTGAGACGTATTTTTGTATATTTTTTAAATAATTTAATATTTGATTAACTATACGCAAAAATACGTATCTCGTAAATGGAAATTAATATCGTATATTGAAAGCGAGAATTAACGTTGAAACCTTGCGGTTATGTGATTATTTTTTTTAAAGAATGAAGAAAAATGCTGTACATTTTAAGTGAATTACCCCAAGAAAAAAAATCAACCTGATTTTGGTTGGATTCAAAGGTGTGATAAAATGCAAATTTTTGTAATCTGCCAATAATCTATCATCATCATCTTTTTAAAATTGTATTAGTCAGTTCTGAGCTTTTTATCATGCGAAATTCATGCCTTTTATTTATTTTTGCAATACCACCGATCGATCGTAATGGAATTTTCGAGCAAAATCAAATTATACTAAAAAAAAAATTGAAAACCCTTTATTTTGTTATTTGTAAAGGAGAAAATAAGATAGGGAGAAATTTGATTTGTAAAATATCCAAGCGACCAGACATAATTAAATCTGGCTCACCTGGATTTAATCATATAAATGATCTTTTTGATTTTTCGACCTTTCCGATAATATACAAAGCAATAAAGACCAACGATGTCGTTTGTCTGCTGATCAAATTACCAAATTACACAGAATATCCCCTCCGCCCCTCGTGCCCGTAAAAATCAGAATTTTGATATAATTCCATTGGGGCTTGATCCCGTGATCTCCTCCTTTAAGCAGAAAAGTTTTTCGTCATAATATCTTAGAGATTTCGCACTTGTTTTAACGCAGGAACTTTAATGAAATATTTGCATTTTTCGATAAAGATTTTTTATTAAATTAAAGGAGCTTTAGAAACTTGAAATAACTTGAAATAACTTGAAATAACACAAAAAAAACGGGTTATAAAGAAAGAGAACCAATTTTTTGTAACCATTCAATTATTATTTTCATATGTCTAAACCGATTATTATAAACTGAAGGTTATTGCCATTTTTAAGATTGTCTAAAGCCGATTTGATCACGTGATTTTATGGCAGGAGTTAAGATATTTTTTTATCTATTATTAATTTTAATAAATCCTTAATTTTTTTTTAATATTATAAATAAGCAAATTTTAAAAATAATTTTTTTTTAATAAAATATTAAAAGTAGTATTTTTTAATATCATAATTTATAAATAAAATTTTTTAATAAATTTATTTATTTCTTTACTTAATATATTTTTTAATATAAATAAATATAATGTATAATAATTTACAATTCAATTAAATTAATATTTTTATTATTTGAAATTAATTTTAAACAATTAATAATACCATTACTAAATTCTTTTACCTTTTTATCAGAAATAACACTTTTTTGATAAGTAATACTAATATTTAATTTATTATTATAACTAATACTATTAACATTTATAGCAGCACCAACAACTTGAGCAGATTGAGAAAAAAACATATCAACAATTTTCCAATTACAAGTATTAGTATTTTTTTCAATATTATATTTTCCCCAATTACTTAATTCAATTGAATAACCTCTACCCATAGGTAATCCAACCATTTTTTGTTTAAAAAATTCCTCCCAAGATTTATTATCTTTTGAAAGATAATTCAACATTCCTATATGTTGTATTGATAAAGATATATTATTTTTTAATTGAGATTTATATTGATGGCATAATTCCCAAAAATAAATATTATCAAAAATTGATTTATTAACAGGAAATTTATAATCAAATATAAATTCTGATACATAATTTCCCATATCATTATTTGAAATTGGAGGTATAGTATAAGGTCTAAGTGTAAGTGGAGATGTTATTCTCATATATTTATCATTATTATTATTAAGATAATGAAATGAGGAAAATAAAATTGCAGTATGTAAAACAGCTTGAATAGTTGTTTGATTTTGTTTTGTAATAAGAATTAATTTTTCAAAATCATCTTTTTCTAGTGAATATAATTGAACTTTTGTGTAATAATCTGAAATATCTTTTGAGTGTATATCACCAGCCCAATAATCTGGTAATAATAACGATTTTTTGAGAATTGATGGTAATAAAAGTTCAATAAATATTTTTTTTAATAAATGAGGAATGGTTGGTTTAACGTTAATTCTTTTTTCAAGTGGTTCGCAAATTTGATGTATATCAGGAATGGAAATAATATATTTTGAAGAATTTATCGGTTTTATGAAAGAATTATTATTTTTTTCTTGTAATGTAGAATTTATAGATTTGATAAATGTATTATGAATTGCATATGCACTTTTTCCATCTCCAATACAATGATGCCAACAAAATATTATGCATATATCATAATCAGGTCGCATTCGCATATTTTCATTTGAATTCGTGATATCATATAATCCAACAACCATTCGCCAAAGTGGTTTTGTTTCATCTTCTTGATCAAGAGCAATATCATGTTCTTTTTCGAGAACCTTTACTAAGTCTTTTTCATCATTAGAAATCACAATAAACTTAATTAAATTAGATATGTCAATTTGAGAGAGAAGAACAAATAATGGTTGTGAAGATTTAGTCTCTTTAAGAGAAATTGAAAGAGAAGGTTGTTCCAGTATTAATTTTTTTAGTGAGGGATAAAGAATTTGTAAAATAAATTCTTTAGCTTTATTGATTATATTATTTGTAAGTGGATCAACTATGGGATTTAAATTGTATAATTCATCCCATTGATATCTTACAGCAAATGAAATGTTATTATAAAAATTTACATTTTGTCTTGTAATATAATATCGTTCAAGATTACCGACTGGGCGAAGTACTTTTGTCATTAGAAATTCAAAAAACCTTTTATTCAATTTGAATGTCTTTATATCGATATGGAACTATCCGCGATTTTCCTAAGATCATTACCAATTTATTTTGTCCTACGTTTCAATTCTAATGATAGTTAACAAAAGGGCGTGGCAAAAATTCATTGGTTCTCAAAAGTGTCACCAATTATTATCAAGTATATAAAGGTCAGAATTTTTTCGAAATAATAATTTGTACTTTTTTTTTTTTAAATTTTCTTTTCGAAAAAAATCAAATATAATTTTCCTCTTTTTTTTTTTTTTTAAATAAATAAAAATGTCTGACCAAATTAAAGAATTCGTTGAAATGCCAAAACAGTTCTTTAAAGAAGGCACACAGTTTGTAAATCGGTGTACAAAACCTGACCGAAAAGGTAAATTTTTTCTTAGTTCTTTATTTGATTATTATAAATAAGTAATTAATATATTCATTATTAATTTGTTTTGTTGATTAAAAGAATTCATTAAAATCTCACAAGCCGTTGCTATGGGATTTTTTGTCATGGGATTCATTGGTTTCTTTGTAAAGTTGATTCATATTCCAATTAATAACATCCTTGTGTATGTATATTAAATCATTTAAAATTCCTAGGATTTTAATTTATAATTAATAATTAAACATAATTAACTCTTTAATTCTTAATTTTTTTTTAGTGGTGGTGCTTAAACTCCTGGACATAGATAGTTAAGAAGATTAATAGAAAATAATAGATTATTTCGGCTTTTTTTAAAGATAATCATTCTTTAAATACATTCAATTATTATAAACTTTTTTTTAGCTAATATATTTATCATAATTTTTATTTTACTTTTTTTTTTAAAAAAAAACACGGAGTTTTTTTTTCTCAAAAGAATGCAATGAAAAATCATTTATAAATTATTTTTTTTTTTGTTTAAAAATTAAGTAATAAAATTTACAAAACTATAATGATTCAATTGGGAGGTTTGTAAGATGAAAAAAATTTAATATAATAGTGCTATGGTTTTTTTCTATGAAAAATTGCAGTGATAAAATAAAAAGTTCAAAAGTTCATGCCTGAAATTAACCTTTCTGATATTTTTTAAGCTTTACTCAATATTGACATAAAAAAAAAAGAAATACAACAAAAAAAAAAAAAAAAACTTAAACCTAACCTATTTAATTATCCTCTAACCATCCTAAAAATTACTACATTTTCTCATATTAATTATTCCCTCTCATCCTTTCAATTCTTCCTTCTTCTTCTACCACTAAGCGATCCACAGAATAAAGACTATTCAAATAACCTTGGCGTTTTAATACGCCTAATTCACGTTCAGCTTTTTGTGCAAGTTGTATAATTTTATTAGAATCTCTTTCATTTTTATTTTCATGATAAGAATCTCTTATTCTACGATATGCATAATGTTTGAAATTATAACTGGAAAATTTTTGACTCGCTCTAAGAAGTGAACGATAAAGATGGAGAATATAAGTTCGACTTGGTAATACTTGTGATGTCATAATGCTTTTTTTTTTAAAAAAAAAAAAAAAAAAATTTTTTCAGTTTAGAAAAATTTCTTGACTTAGAAAGTAAATATGTAATTTTTTTTTTAGAATAAGAACGAAAGTTAAAGATTTTGAATTTTAGAGATTACTACGATCAAGTTGATCACAGTCAAAAAAAAATTTTGGCGGGAAATTTTATTGGTTAGAGATTTAGTTCACGTGAGATTTTTTAAAAAAAATTTTAAATTAACAAAAAAAATTTTTTTTGTTCTTCCTTTTAATTTTTTGAGTTCAAAAGGCAGTTAACATGGTAAGTGAAATTTAAGTTTGCTAGAGTTTATCAAAAGAATTAGGCTTCTAAGAAGCATGTGCATTTTATATAGCTCAAGATAGTTTTTTTTAATAAGGCAATATAATAGAGGTTTAAAGAACTAAAAGAACCGATATGTTAATCAAACGTCCATCCGTTATATCAATCCTATAATAATTATATTAAGATAATATATTATTTATTTAGTCAGACGATGCATCGATTCGAAAATATATTTTCAATTATTGTGATTGATGAACATAAGAAACGAAAAATATTTTTTAATTTTGAGTATTTCTTTTTGCTTTTATTAAAAATAGGGTCGTGTCCGAACAAAGACAGTAAAAAAGGTGGGTTCTGTTTTTTTTTAATGTAATGTATTTTATTCAATTCATTTATATACATATTCGTTTTTATTATTTAGGCGTCCAAACTCATCATTGAGAAATATTATTCACGTTTAACCCTAGACTTCCAAACCAACAAAAAGGTAAGACTTTTTTTTTTTATATAACTTGGTACTTAATATAATTATGTTTATTAACATTTATTAATTGAATTACGGTAGATTTGTGATGAAGTCGCAATAATCGCGTAAGCACTGTGATATTTTTAGAAAATCTCTAATATCTGGATTTAGGTGTTAAAGTAGATTTTTTTCATTATTTGTAGATCTAAAAGGCTTCGTAATAAGATAGCAGGTTTCACTACACATTTAATGAAACGTATTCAACGTGGTCCTGTACGTGGTATTTCTTTCAAATTACAAGAAGAAGAACGTGAAAGAAAGGACAATTATGTTCCCGAAGTATCTGCTTTGTCTGTAGAAACTATTGAAATCGATCCTGATACAAAGGTATGATCGATAACCTTTTCGGGATATATATATATATATATATATATATATATGAGTAATGACTAATTCAAGTTTAAACTTACAGGACCTTCTTAAAGCTTTGAATCTTGATAGTTTGAGCGGTGTTACTGTTACAGCACCAGTTTCTTTAAATACAATTGCTGAACGTCCAGGACGTGGTCAAAGAGGCGGACGAGGAGGTGGTGGCGGTGATCGCCCACCTCGTCAACAAGCTGAATCTTAAATAAAATTTTATAATTAGTTTTTTTTAATGAATTAAATACCTTTTTTTTGATGTGATATATGTTATTAAAGTGATTTGAGGTAAAAGATATTTAATGATTATCATATCGAGTTAAAGAGATGAAAGAGATGAAAATGTATTATAATTTTATGCATTAAAAAAACAAATTGAAAATTGAATAATGATATGAAAATGTATTTATTGCAAAAAAAAAAAATCATAATAAAGGTGGGATTTGATTGTTATAAAATCAAGTTATTGTGATTACAGATGGACTTTAACTGATTTGCG
This sequence comes from Glomus cerebriforme, assembly GCA_003550305.1. NCBI lineage: Eukaryota > Fungi > Glomeromycota > Glomeromycetes > Glomerales > Glomeraceae > Glomus > Glomus cerebriforme. The sequence continues at coordinate 5,445 of QKYT01000444.1, read as the reverse complement.
TGATCTCAAATATTCGTTTAATAAGGTCGTTAAATTCATGCTAATCTTCAAATCTGATCTCAAAATGGTACAGTGTGTTTGATCCGCACATAATACAAATTAGCGTTAAGCCATCTATATTTATTGTTTAAATTTTACATGAGTGATTTGCTAATAAAAGGATCTATCTATCTTAGAAAATGCAATCAAATAAGCTTTATAAAAAATAAAATTATGAAAAAAGTTTTCATTCGTAAAAAGAATCTGCCTATTGACCTCCCCGGAGACGAAGTACGAGGTGAAGAGTAGATTCTTTTTGAATATTATAATCATTCAGAGTACGTCCATCTTCGAGCTATAATTGATTTAAAATATAATGTTAGTATATGTTAAAGAGTAATTAATTTTTCCATTACTCACATACCTGTTTACCGGCAAAAATCAATCTTTGTTGATCCGGAGGGATACCTTCTTTGTCTTGAATCTTTGCCTTGACTTGATCAATAGTATCAGAAGATTCAACTTCAAGAGTGATAGTCTTTCCGGTGAGGGTCTTTACAAAAATCTGCATACCACCTCTTAGACGGAGCACGAGGTGAAGAGTTGACTCTTTTTGGATATTGTAATCTGACAACGTACGACCATCTTCCAATTGTTTACCAGCAAAGATCAAGCGTTGCTGATCTGGGGGAATACCTTCCTTGTCTTGAATCTTTGCTTTAACTTGGTCAATGGTATCGGAAGATTCGACTTCAAGGGTAATAGTTTTACCAGTAAGAGTCTTGACGAAAATTTGCATACCACCTCTAAGACGGAGAACAAGATGAAGAGTTGACTCTTTTTGAATGTTGTAGTCGGATAAGGTACGTCCGTCTTCCAATTGTTTACCAGCAAAGATTAGGCGTTGCTGATCGGGAGGAATACCTATAAAAAAAAATCCAATTATATGATAAAAAGGAGTAGATGATAATTAAAGAAGCATATCTTTTTTACAACACTTTATTTTCCGTTTTTTTTTTTTGTCATATACACAAATACATATGTAAAATTAATATACCTTCTTTATCTTGGATTTTGCCTTTGACTTGATCAATGGTATCAGAAGATTCAACCTCGAGAGTGATAGTCTTGCCAGTAAGAGTTTTCACAAAGATTTGCATGTTTGAATTAAAAACTTTAAGATAAAGTATGGAATAGGAGAAATAAATCTCAGTCATATATATATTAACAAAGTGTATATCACGTGAAAGATAATGTATAAATGGTAACAGTACTGAATACAGTATTACAATATCTAGATATTCAATCATTATAGCCCAGAAATGGTTATATTCTGTAGACAATGGTTAACAAATCACGTGATGTTCCACACTATGTATAAAAATTTCTTTCACACAAAAATAAAATTAATCCCTTCAAATCTCTCGAAATGTCTCAAAATCCAACTCAAAATAACTTACATCAAACACAACCTCCAAATATAGCCAGACAAAATCTTAACAATACAAGCCAAAACTTCGGAAGACCTTCCATTAATAATTTGAACGCCGGATCACCTCTGTACCTCAATGGCAGACAAATCCCACAGACGAACATCATGAATAACGCTAGAATAATAAATCATTCTCAAGCTAGAAGCCTAGATCCAACCATTACAATCTCACAGATGAGACCAGATACAAATATTGCGCTTCAAAGTATACTTCCTTCAGAATATACTCAGGCTGAAGTACCCATAAATAATAATACATTACAAGTTCGGCCTGCTGTAAATAACGTAAATATTCATCAATCTGCAAATAATTCATCGATTCAAGCAGGTCGGTCTGTAAATAACTCTTCAAGATCTCCAACATCTCAAATCGCTACCGTTTCAAATAATATAACTAATACGGAAAATCAAAGCGTAGCCTTGAGTCAACCACCACAGATGATAAACTCAATTTACTCAAGCGGATCTGCGTGGGCATCTCGTCCAATAAACCCAAATCAGTTTACTACTGATTTTCCAAAGTATTTTAAATCTCCTGCTGAAGAAGCAAGAAAGAAATCAAATCTAGATAAAGAGTACGAAGCCAAACATCTAGTACCAAGAGGTGTACCCCGCAAGCCACTTGATCCTTCTAAAAAACCTGCATATAGGCCTCCACCTAAAAAGCCAGTTAAACCTCAAATAGAGAAAAAACTTGTTAAAGAATTTGTCATAACTGGTTCAGTGATCAATGCAATCAAGAAAGTAAATCTTATGAGGTTACATCGAGGAAATAATGTTTTAGATAAATTTCAAGCACCAGTGAAACTTCATCGGCGTGATCCTGAAGCACCTTCCACAGGAATCGGAAACGCTCGTCAAAATGAAGTTGCTATTGTACCTACTTCAAAAACGATACAACAGAATACAGGTCCCACTACTGGTGCAGATACTTCTAAGATTGCACCATTTGCTGGTGCTAGACATAATAAAAAAAATTTGTTCAAAAAAAGAACCACCCAAATCTATTTGGCTGATGATAGGCAAAGACAGCTAAAAGCTGAAGAACGATTGCCGTGGGTTTTGGAAGACTACGATGGTACACATACCTGGGTTGGTCAATTTGAAGAAACTGATGCTAAATATGGATTCTTGATAAAAGATAAACAAGATGTAATTAATAATTATTATTATTTATAATTTTGTTTGTTCTCGAAATTAACATTAAAATTTTATCTTAGGAGAATAAGCTTAGATTCCTTCCATCGCATCGGTGGTATACATTCCGCCCACAAATTAAGTACAAGACTCTTACGATCGAAGAAGCAGAAGAGGAGGTTATTTTATTACTCATTTATAAAATCTTTATAATAAAATTTTTCTTAAAATGAATTATAATTTTCATAGATGGCAAGAGCTAAAAAGAGAGATAATGATCGTTGGATGATGCGCAGATGGGGTAAACAAAATGAAAATGAGAAAAAAATAGCCGATGAAGAAGGCGGTATTGTTGAACTTAAATCAGTCATGAAGACTGTCGAGAATGAAGAAGATTTATTTGGTTCTGATGATGAAGGTTTTAGAAGACCAAGAAGGGGAATTGAAAGCGATGAAGAGATGGAATTTGAGCAAGTCTTTGAAGACGATGAAGAAGAATTGCCCGATGATGCTAATCCTATTGATGAAGAAAACGCCGAAGTTGTCAAGTTAAAGAAAAGAGCCATTCATAAACCTACATCTCTTGAAGACGAAGATGAGAATGAAGATTCTTTTAAATTAACTCAGGAGGGTATACAATTAAAAAAGTTGGTTAGAAAATTTGATGACAACGAAGCTTATGACGACAGTGATCAAGAATCGAATCCTTACGCAAGCGATATTGAGGAGTCTGAAGAAGAATCAAGTTCAGAATCTCCTGCAAGAACTCCTATTATTGGCGCTGCTGGTACTAAACCTACACCTGCAAAAACCGATAAAGGCAAAGCACCTGTTAAACCAAAGGCGTCCGCCAAAGCTACTATAAAAGGTAAAACGCTCGCGACTCCTAAACTAAAAGCTACTGTTGAAAAACCAAAAGGAAAGGTTACCACGGCGTCTAAAGCAAAATCAACAGCTGCTAAACCCATCAAAAGTATATCTAATTTGTCGGTTAGTGAAGAAGCACCTTTGAAACAGAAATTGAAAAGCAGTGATATATCTGGTGCGACAAAGGTCCCACCAAAATCACAACCCAAAAATATGCCTACAATTCCAACGTCATCCTCCCCTGAAGACTCAACGAAAAAGCCATCTTCGAAACCTAAAAATGTGAAGAGTGTTTTACCTACATCAGCAAAAACTACCGTATCTCAAACACAAATTGTTCCCAAGAAGCAAAAAGCTGCTGCTGTTCGACAACCCATCTCAGATATGGCAGGAAAGAGATCATCTGCGTACGAAGTATCTGATGATGATAAGCCCATTAAACGGGTTAGACAAACTGAAGCTGTAACACATTCAACAACTGCAAGTATTAATCGTCCAGCAAATGTGAATGTTTCATCTACTGTTCGCTCAACTACTGGTAGCATTAAACGCGTTCGTGAAGGTGAAGATTCTATGTCTTCCCCGGGTAAGAAAGTTAGAACCGATAAACCAGTTTCTGGTTCTCAAATGACATCAACAGCTGCTCAAGGTACCGACATCTCAAACTCGAGATTGATCTCAGAGAGAGAAGTTCGGCAAATAATTAGCAAGAATAGTGAACTTACAGTAGCTACAATCATTAAGGCATTTCGTAAGCGAATCCACGAGGATGCGCGCAATCGGGATCGTCTTCTTGAGATCACCAAGAACGTTGCCGTTCTTAAGAATGGACACCTTGTCTTGAAATAAATAATTGAATATGTTGAACGACTCTATCATATTTTTTATATATAATAACTGTTATTTTCTTCCGTTGGAGCTGTAATTACAGCCAGTATGGGTTTCGTCCAACAAAATTGTATAAAGGGCCTTTTTTTATTAAGAGTGATATTATGATGAATTGACGTAATCATCAATAAATTTTTGATAGGAAAGCATAATTCTTTTTAAAGAAATAATATTTAAAGGACATATTACAATAATAGACAATAATTAATAAAAAATATTTGTAAATTAGTTTACAAAGCTTATTTGCAAAGTTTAAATAAATCCAGATTAATAATTTATTATCAAAATTTCAATAAGTACATAAAATTTATTCCAAAGTTTACATGAATTTGATAATAAGTAAAGTTTATTATTATCCTTATTTATCTTATACTGTACTCTTATACTGTATATTAGAGTCGGCACTCTTCATGTGACATTTGTGATATGTGGCTGATTTTCTATTGATAAATTTTTTTCATGGGTGGAGGTTGTATTCATGAGCTATAAAATACTTATGTTCCTGTAAACTGCCTATGTGCACTGATTTATAAATAAAGTTCTATGATTCATGACGTCCTCAAAAAAAAAAAAAAAAATTATAATAAAAAATATAATAGTTAAATTATTAAATATTAAATTTCCAAAGTAGCTAGAAAATTTATATATAATCAATTTTAAAATTACAAGCTAATATATTAAATTAAAAATATTTTAATTTTAATCAAAATTAGTAAATTATAATTCAAGTATTTTCTTTTGGAAATAGCAATTTTCAAAATTTTTTTTTTTAACTTTTGCATATAATTCTAATTTCTAAAAAGGAAATTTAAATTACATGATTCATATTTTATGGCTAAAATTATAGTAATTATATAAAGGTTTATTAATTATTATATATAAATTTGAAATTATAAGGTAATAAATAGTAATTATGGCTAATTTGTAATTATAAAGAGGTAATTTAAATTGGTTCTTAAAATTGAGAGATGTGCTTATATAGAGGGTAAAATCTGATTGTATATATGCTAAGTAATCAAAGATTTATAATTGGTATAAAATTTAAAATTTTTAAAACTTATATTAAAAAAAGTTTTTTATAA